>ML801627.1:239892-313912 GCA_009831015.1 Picea engelmannii
ATAGAATAAGGCAGATGTAAGAAGACCTAATAGAAGCTTTCGCTTCTAGAAGGATCTTCCTCTAGATGCTTCTATTGATAGACATATTTAGTATAAATAAGGGTCGAGGGTATGAAAACCCTAGCTTGGAGATTATTGTAACAGAGTGTTGCTCGACTGGAGGTTGCCCCCTTGAAGAAGCCCGTGAACATTTCTTTCTGAATCAAAGTGTTATTTATGTTGTTGCTCTTATATCATTTATGTGTTATTTTGGAGATTATGTTGGTTATATTACTGTTATTCTGCCATTTCTAGCATTTTATTTATGTTCTGCATACTTTTTATATCTAGTAAATTACAAGTGGTATCAGAGCACTTTCCTTGGAAAAAATTATGGGAAATTTTTTTTAGGGTAGAGACGTATTCCAACGTCTTTAATCCACAGAGATCTATCATTACGCACATAAACCCATGGTTGAGGGATTCATACACACGGGAAATACAAGTGGTTCTTAAGCACACATCTGTTGGCCACCCTTGTAACCCCTGTTGGTACCCCTTCGAGTGGTAGCGCATCAGACAACACCTGTGTATGAATCAACCTAGATTTTCTGAAGCCCTCTTTAGATAAACCGATCGACTGCCTGACTGCTATAGTGACACCAAGAACAGCACTCAGGAAGATACTCTGTAGCACCTGGGTAGTCGGATAGTACGGCTAAGGATACGATCTATCCTCCTTAGTTAGTGCCCTGAGATATTGGGTCGAGTACTATTGTTGGACCTCACACATATATTAGAGAGCTATAGCACAGGGAAAACCCTTGTCTGTAGAACCCTTGAATACCTAACCCTTGGGGGACAGAAACATAAACAAATTAAAACAGACAAGATCTATTGCCACGCAACTGTGTTCAGGTTGCCAAATCACTACACTTTTCTTATTGGTTAAGCATTTGGGGATTTCATCGTTGCAGTATTCTTCAGACCAGAGTATAACTCCGTAAGTAAAAAACAAAATATGAAACAAAATTCACCATTATTTGAGACCTATTCCATTGGATTCATCTCTTCGCCTTTATCACATTCATCCATATCATTTTTCGGAAAAATTTTGGCCACGCCTGCCCCTTTTCAGTTCACCCATCCTCATGGTCCATACCCGTAGCCAAGACCTGGAAGCTCACTTCAACACCTTGAAATCGGGTCTCCTCGAAACCCAAAAAGAAGTGAAACAAATCAGTGCCAATGTTTCCTCCATCGATACAACCATGCAGTCCTCAATGGAGGAATTCAAACAAGAACTGACCACCTAGCTTGAATCTGTCTTTGCCTCACTCTGCACCAAAATGAAGATCCCTACAGATGATCCTTTCTTTGATGCACCTCCAAAGACTGAAGGTGAACATTCCTCCCATTCCCGTACCTTTCAGCCCCATCACTTTCAACATGACTTACGCCTTCTACGGGTGGATGTGACCAAATTTGATGGCTCGGACCCCACTGGTTGGGTAACCCAAATGGAACATTATTTCTCTTTATACGGCATTACATATGACTTGGCCAAACTCTGATATGGTGTTCTCCATCTAGATCAAGAACGTTGGCAATGGTAGCAATGGAGAAAACCTTCCCATAAAAGGTATATTGCTTGGACCCAACTTGTGACTGGGCGTTATGAACGCTTTGACACTGACACCAACCATTTGGGCCATTTGACAAAGTTGAAACAATCAGGAACAGTAGAAGACTTCATAGCTGCCTTTGAGTGCCTGGCTTTTCAAACAGAGGACATGACTGATGCTTTCTTTCGAGAGTGTTTTATCAATGGCCTCAAGGATGAGATTCGGGCCCATGTCCTCATGTCTCGACCCTCGAGTTGGGTGGAGGCTACTAAAAGAGATAAAGAAGCACAACTGGTTGCATCCTATCAAAACCGAAAACCCTCCTTTATCCCTCGCCCTAAACCCGTAAATCCCACTACTCCCTCCGCCCCATTAAAGATCCAAAAATTGACCAAGGCTGAAATGGTTGAATGCTAACTCAAAGGCCTTTGTTATAATTGTGATGACAAATATTTCCCGGGCCACAAGTGTAAGGAACAAAAGCTTTTTATGGCCATCTCTGAGGATATTTCAGAAGAGGATGTTGAAACTCCCCTTGTGTCTGAGTCACCTGAAATCACTGACATAACCCCTCCCTCAAACCCTCCCGAAGTTGAACCGATCATTTCCCTCAATGCTCTCACTAGCTTCTCCGCTCCCCAAACCCTCAAGTTAATCGGTTACATCAAGCATCAAAAGGTCATCATTCTGATTGATAGTGGAAGCACCCATAATTTTATTCATCACCACATTGCCCAAGAAACTCATTGCTACATCCATGCCGTCAACAATTTCCAAATCATGATTGCCAATGGTGGTTCCATGAAATGTGGAGGGCGTTGTGAAAATGTGCATCTCCAAATCAATGAATACCACCTAAAATCCCATATGTTTGCTATCGACATGGGCAATTGTGACATTGTGTTGGGTGCAGACTAGCTAAGGACTTTGGGTCCCATTCTCATGGATTTCAAGGCATTAACCATGTAATTCGACCAGGAAGGCCACCAATATAAATTCCAGGGCATCACTGTTGGTTCACAAGAGGTCATTAGTTCCCATCGCATGGAAAAGCTACTCAAAAAAGGTCATTCTGGTGTCATTTCCCAACTCCATGTCATACAAGGAACAGAGACACCCCCAGTGTCGCAAGACCTCCAAGCCCTCCTTTCTAAACATCAAATGGTATTTTCCACTCGTTAAGGACTCCCTCCTTCCCGCAGTGTTCATGATCATTCCATTCCCCTTGTACCTGGAATCCTTCCTCCCAATATCCATTTGTATCATCACCCCTTTTCAAAAAAAAATGAAATTGAGAAAATGGTCTAGGAACTCCTTAATGCAAGCGTTATTCGCCCTAGTACAAGCCCTTACTCTTCTCCTATAGTCATGGTCCTAAAGAAAGAAGTTTCTTGGAGAATGTGTCCTGACTTTTGTTCCCTCAACAAACTGACCATTAAAGACAAATTTCCCATTCTTGTCATTGATGACCTCCTGGATGAATTGAGTGGCGCCCAATTCTTTACTAAACTTGATCTTCGCTCAGGCTATTACCAGATACTTATGAAAGAGGCAGACATTCCAAAGATGGCATTTCGAACTCATGAGGGCCACTATGAGTTTTTGGTCATGCCCTTTGGCTTGTGTAATGCCCCCTCCACCTTCCAAAGCCTCATGAATCATCTCTTCCATCCCTTTCTTCATCATTTTGTCTTAGTTTTCTTTGATGATATCCTCATCTATAGAAAAACCTGGACAGACCATCTTACTCATGTGGATCGATTTCTCCATCTACTCTCTCAGCACCAACTTTTCCTGAAATAACCTAAATGTGCTTTTAGTGCCTCAGAAGTAGAATACTTGGGTCATCTGGTTGGCAAGGATGGCATCAGGGTGGATCTGAAAAAGATTGAAGCTATGCAAGATTAGCTGCACCCAAAGACTCTCAAAAGATTGCATGGATTTCTGGGCTTAACAGGGTATTATATCAAGTTTGTTAAGAATTATGGAAAGATTGCAACACCTCTCACTGCTCTCCTCAAAAACAACTCTTTCACTTGGACTCCAACCATTGCTCATGCTTTTCAAACCTTGAAGAGGGTTATGTGCACCACTCTGGTTCTAGCCCTTCCTAATTTCACAAAGACCTTTGTGTTGGAATGTGATGCCTCAGGAAAAGGAATCGATGTTGTCCTTATGCAAGAGGATCGACCTTTGGCCTTCACCAGCAAGCAACTATCTGAAAGGAATCTGGGCAAACCCATCTATGAAAAGGAAATGTTGGCTATTTTGCATGTCATTGATCTGTGGCGCCCTTATCTCTTGGGGCAACGTTTCCAAATTAAGACAGACCATCAAAGTCTCTAGTACTTTCTTGAACAACGAATTTCCTCCCTGGAGCAACAAAAATGGGTGACTAAGCTCTTTGGATATGATTATGAGATCATTTACAAGAAGGGCAAAGACAATGTGGTGGCGAATGCACTGTCCTGAAAATATGAAGAAGAAGGATCCCTTTTTTCTCTTTCCTTCATTGTACCAAATTGGCTCCAAGCTATGCGCCAGGAATGGCTACAAGATTCCAAAAGTTCGCATCTGATCCAACAATTGCAGACCAATGCTCCAGCTCCCCCAGGGTACTCTTGGCTCCAGGATGAGCTTCGATACAAAGGTCATTTGTATTTAAGTAAAAAATCAAAGCTTAAATCCATGGTACTTTCTGAGCTTCATGCTACACCCACAGCGGGGCACTCTGGGTTCACCAAAACCTATGACAGGGTCAAACGTTCTTTTTTCTGGGATGGTATGAAACAAGACATCCATAATTTTGTCACTAAATGTGAGGTGTGTCAACGCAACAAGGGAGAAACAGTCAAATCTCCGGGCACACTACAACTGCTTCCGATTCCACCTGCTATTTGGAAGGATATCTCTATGGACTTTATTACCGGCTTACCCAAATCGAGAAATAAATTAGTCATAATGGTGGTTGTGGATCGCCTTTCCAAGTATGCTCATTTCTGCGCTCTTCAACACCCATTTACTGCATCCGCGGTGGCTCAAATTTTCATGGACCAGGTCTTCAAGCTTCATGGCATGCCGCACTCTATTGTTTATGATCGTGACCCAACTTTCTCAAGCAATTTTTGGCAATAATTGTTTAAGCTATAGGGCACCCAATTGCATCTCAGCACAACTTATCATCCCCAGACTAATGGTCAAACGGAAGTGGTCAACAAGTGTTTGGAAACATATCTGAGGTGTTTTGCCTCTGAAAAGAAAAATCAATGGGCTCAATGGTTACCCCTAGCTGAATGGTGGTACAACACTTCCTACCATACAACTACATGCATGACTCCTTTTGAAGCGGTATATGGACAAAATCCACCTTCAGTTCTCTCATACTTACCAAGTACCTTGAAGGTCCAGGCGGTTGACCAGACACTTACAGTTCGAGAGGATATTCTTCGTACCCTTAAAGAGAACTTGGTCATGGCATAGAATCATATGAAGCAACAAGCAGATCAAGGTCGCTCTAAACGTCAATTTGCAGAAGGGGATCAGGTGTTTCTGCGACTGCAACCATACAAGCAAACTTCCCTCAAGGTCGAGCATTGTCAGAAGCTAGCGCCCAAATTTTATGGTCCTTGTACATTTCTCAAGCGTGTGGGACAAGTCGCCTATTAGTTAGCTCTGCCCAGTCAGTCGAAGCTACATCCTATTTTTCATGTTTCATGCTTAAAGAAGGTGATTGGAACTAGGTGCCAAATTCAAACCAACCTTCCTGAGTTAGCTGAAGAATGATCCATTTGGCTACATCCAGAAGCAGTTTTGGACCAAAATGAGCATCCCCTGCATCAGAGAACCATCAAGGAAGTGTTAGTCCAGTGGAAAGATACAACTCCAGCAGATGCCACTTGGGAACCAGCTACCATTCTGCAGCAGTTTCCACATCTCAGGCCTTGAGGACAAGGTTGTTTTTAAGGGGTAGACATGCTAGGGTCCTAACCCGCACATAGGTGGATCCGTATATTCGGATGTAATAAAGGTCAATATTAATAAGGCCTTTCAATAAAATAGAATAAGGCAGATGTAGGAAGACCTAATAGAAGCTTTCACTTCTAGAAGGATCTTCCTCTATATTCTTCTCTTGATAGACATATTTAGTATAAATAAGGGTTGAGGGTGTTGTAACAGATATCAAAATTGACTGCACTACTTGAGACTGGTTCTGGATGCTGCAACATTTACATCCAAGAAAAATAAAAATGGAAGTGACTCGGTTGGCATGAAATCACTAAAGGCTTTGGCACTTCTTGGGGCAGGGGTGTCTGGCTTATTTGAATTTGCAGGTATAGCAGCTACTGACGAGATAGAACATGGCTTAGATTCCCCAAGCTACCCATGGCCACATAAGGGAATTCTAAGTTCTTATGATCATGCATCAATTCGGCGTGGACATTAGGTCTTTCAGCAAGTTTGCACATCTTTCCATAGTATGTCCTTGGTCACCTACCGTGACCTTGTTGGAGTTGCCTATACTGAAGAAAAAGCAAAAGCTTTAGCAGCAGAAATGGAAGTCGAGGATGGACCAAATGATGAAAGTGAAATGTTTTCATGACCTGGAAAACTAAGTGATCATTTTCCTAAGCCTTATGCTAATGAACAGGCAGCAAGATTTGCCAATGGAGGGGCCTATCCTCCAGACCTCAGCCTGATTACAAAGGCACGCCATAATGATCAGAACTATGTATTTTCCTTGCTCACTGGATACCGTGATCCACCGGCTGAAGTTTCGATTCGAGAGGGATTGCACTATAATCCTTATTTCCCCGGAGGTATGGAAACTTGTACACCAAGGACAATGTGGCTTTAAGTGGTATTCACACACACTCTGGTCTTGGGGGATACTTACAACATGTTGTGTACCTAGTTACATCTCTTGGCTTTGTTCAACAATCATTTGATGTTCTTGTGGATGGCATAGAGAAAAGTATTATACAAGCATAAAGAACTTGCGTTCAGGATCTCTTTTTGTTAATAAAGGTGAGCTCTTAGATGCTGGAATTAATTGCAGCCCTAGTGCATATCTAAATAATCCATCAGAGGAACAAGCTCGATACAAGTATGATGTTGACAAAGATATGACCTTATTGAAGTTTGTGGATGCTGAGTGGGGGCCGGTTGGAAGTTTTAACTGGTTTGCAACACATGGAACTTCAATGGGGAGAACAAATTCTCTAATTAGTGGTGACAACAAAGGAACTACAGAACGATTGATGGAGGATTGGTATGAAAAAAAAAGAGTGTCGATTCACCTTCTGTAGAGGCTCAAATGAATGGTTTTTCTTATCATACAAGTCCATGGAGACGACTTTATATAATAATTTCAAACTTAATTCCACATGTAGATGATGGTATACATGAGATTTTAGCATCTTTTCACAGTGTAGGGGGGTAGGCCAACTACAAGGATGGCTAGTATTGCCCACCAGGTTCGAAGCACATTCAGGCATAGTGAGAGACCATGATTTGTTGCTGCATTTTGTCAGTCAAATGTTGGTGATGTGAGTCCAAATGTCTTGGGTACATTTTGTATAGACACTGGATTGCCTTGTGACTTCAGTCACAGAACTTGTAATGGGAAAAATGAGTTATGTTATGGACGAGGCCCAGGATACCCAGATGAATTTGCAAGCAGTCGCATAATTGCAGAGAGACAATTCAACAAAGCTACCAACTTATTCAACGGTGCAACTAAGCAGTTGTCAGGTAAAATAGATTATCGTCATGTATATCTTGACTTTTCCAATCTTGAGGTAAAAATTTTAAATGAGCATCTCAGCGAGGAAAAGATTGTTAAGACATGACCTGCTGCAATGGGCTTTGGTTTTGCTGCTGGAACGACTGATGGTCCTGGAGCATTTGATTTCAAGCAGGGGGTTGACAAAGGAAATCCATTTTGGAAGTTGGTTAGAAATTTACTGAAAACACCAAATGCAGAACAGGTTGAGTGTCAGAAGCCAAAACCAATCTTGCTTGACATGGGGGAAATGACATGGAATATCTAGAATAAGAATTTAGAAAAGTTCATCTCAGTTTGGTCTCATTGCCAGTCAGTTGCCTGGAACAAGGCTCTATAACTCATTGCAAGCAAAAGCAGGAATGGTTAAGATGGTACACGAAATCATAGAAGAGAGCAAGCTATTCCACCTGCACTTATCTAAGTCGTCTGGGGCATGTGTTAGACGTGTTACTGCCGGAAACAAATGATTTAGCAGAGCAATACTTCCCCATAGATGTCATATGTGATAACATGATAGATTTGATGATTCCCAGAGAATATCCCACTCGAATGCAATGCCTCGTTGGTTGCATGTGTTAGGGTTTCACGTGGACATGAGGCAAATTAATGTTTTGATTAAAAATCTATGCGCGCCAAGAGTCATTACTCTTGTCCAGACTGGCAGAGAAAGAGGTCAGAACGAGATCATTGAATAATCAGAGAGGCAGAGAATAGTCAGGCAGCATTTAAAGTGTTGATGGAAGCGTTTCGGAATCAAAGGAATTATCAATGCTCCACTTATTGAAATGATTTGTAACGGTTCGGAGAGCTGCTACAGGCCACAGCAGATGAGCCAGATGATGATTCGTAACCCCCTACATGCGAGACCTGTCTTTGACAGTGAGAAGTTCGGGCATGAATTCAAACGCTTCTTCGTTTGTCCATCGAGACTTGGTACATGATTTCCTGGGCGATGGGATCCTCAACGCCACCGAGCCTGTACTCCTTTATGCTGCTCAAAAGATTTATCAATGGTAGCGCATATCGATGCATCTCAACAATCAAAGGTCGTGAGGGTGGAATATATTCTATTGCCTTTGCGAAAGAATATAATTTGCTTTACAGTGGATCCATTGGTAAGGGCCTTAGGGTATGTGAACAATATGATCATTCCCGAGAACTCGTAGAACACTGTTGATTTGGCTGCGAAGGCGGAGCAGTTAAATCCATTCTAGTGGCCCAAGATAAAATATTCAGCGTGCACTAGGATCACAGAATTAGAGTATGGAAATGTTCTAGGGATCCACGGGATTCATCTCTACATCATTAATCTCGTATGCAGGATACCCACCGTGAAGGACTATATGCTGAATTTTCTATCGCCTAAAAATTATGTTGAGGTACGCAGGCACAAGCAGCGCTTTTGGATCCAACATGGTACGCAGGCACAAGCAGTGCAGTGCTTTTGGATACCATATCTGCAATGGCGGTAGAAAATGGTAATCTATATTCTGCTTCGAGGGGCAGAACGGTGAAGGTATGGAGGCTCTCTGATTTGTGTTGCTTAGACTCGTTTCGAGTGCATGACGATGCTATAAACGCATTGATTGTTTCTTCAGATGGTTTCATGTACATTGCATCTACCGACTCGACTATCAAAGTCTAGACGAAATACGCCGACCATAAAAATCATTCTCTAGTTATAGTCATGGATAGGCATAAGTTTGCAGTGAATGCTCTCGCTCTAAGCCCAGATGGTTTGATCCTGTATTCCGGTGGAGGTGATTCTTCCGTTTTCGTGTGGGAGGTCGATAAAATGGCCGACAGAGTGAACATCTGTGTCACTAGCGAGTTGAAAGGACACAGACAAGTTGTGTCGTGCTTGGCAACGATCCCCAACATGGTTTTCTATGGATCTGCCGATAAGTGTACTAGAGTGTGGAGGAGAGAAGCGGGTAGTTTGCATAGCTGCATAGCGGTTATGGAAGGCCATACGACTCCAGTCAAGTGTATTACTGCACGCATTCATGATTTGATGAACTGCTATATGATTTATACGGGTAGCCTCGGTTCAGCAAGCTCTTAAGCTTGGAGTTCACGCAAAGATGATTACAAGTGTCCAACTAGCGATTTGCTAAAGAAACCCTGCATTTGCTTTCACTCAAGCATGAAAATTTTGTCAAACTAAAGATGAGTGTTGGCGACGAAAGTCACTCCTGGATTGCTTGCAGGAGCAGAGCCCAACGCCCATCAGTTTTATGTCACGGTGGTTTATAGATGGGATGACCGAATGGAAGCCAACTCAAAACAATATCATTCCAACTCCAAAACTAGGCCAGGCATGCATAGGTGAGTGAGGTCTTATATAAACTTCAGACAATGAGTTGTAGTAAAGGGTGAACAGGCGGAAGACTTATATAAGAGGAACGCAGAGGTCTGTTATTAACATCGGGCTTCTAACAGACTGAGGAAGAAGACGTCCAAATGCAATATCATCTTACATTCAAACGCAAAGCTAGAGAATGCAATAATGCAACAATAAATCTTTTATCATAACATAACTGCAATAACTCGCGCGAATCAGTCAATCACGAACTCTCTTAGCATGAAATGGAAATTATATGGAATAAGAAAAATTGTCTGTCATAAAACAAGATATCTCATATACAGATGCATAACCCGCAAACTAGAATATCAATTAAAACTTTACAGTAGGTAGCTCTTCTCTACCATCAATCCTTTACAAAATGGAAAAAATGCCTACATATAGCCAAAACAAAACAACAGCAGCGGAAACGAGAAGCTGCATTAAAAACTTTGCGTCTGCGTGTCTTCTGACAGTCTGGACATGCATACTCTGGATGATCGTGCACTTATGACAGACGCAATGGGGCTCCTGACTGTTCTGCAGTGGTTTGACAGACGCAATCTCCATCAGGAAGGACTATCAGTCTGCTTGTACGCTTGGTTCTTTCCTGGCCTTCTATTTATGGAAGAAGATGACGTTCAACCACCTTCACGGCAATAATAACTGCTTCCTTGGGATTGGGAATGGCCTCGGTCAACTCTGCCCTCTGGGATGTGGAAGACCCCTCGTCCAGCCACCTGGAACAATTGGAAAGTCTGATGGATAAGGCGTGGAGGAACTGGCACACTTGACGTGGAAGGGGAAAGGGAGGTGATGGCATCAACACTGTGAGGGTGAGATGAGAGGTGATGAGGTGGTAGAAGATAAGAGGGTCTAAGGATGGGTGCAGTAGCGAAAGGTTGTCATGGAAGGGAGCGGGACACATGGCAGGGGACGAGGAGGCTCGGAAGGTGAGTAGATGATGAGATGGGGGGGGAGGGACCACATGGACCAGAAGAGGGAAGGTGGACAGATGTCGGAGGATGAGGAAGGGATAAAGGGAGCGAGCCTCATTGCACGGCCAGGAGGAGAACAGATAGCAAAGGGAAGGATGGTACAAAAGATTACACGACAGGAAAGGGGCCCACGTTGGTTAAACGCAGAAAGACAGAAGGCTCCGGAATACAATGTGCGCCGCTGATCCGGGCACTCTAATCACAGTCGTCGGAGAGATGCATCCCTGATTCCGGACCCCCCCCCCTCCGCTTAAAGGTAGAAAGGCGGGGGGGGTCCGGAATCACCTTGCGCGTCGTTGATCCGGGCGCTCTAATCGCAGCCGTTGAAGAGGTGCACCCCTAATTCCAGACCCCCCCCCCCCTCCGCTTAAAGGTAGAAAGGCAGGGGGGGCTCCGGAATCCAATGTGCGTCGTTTATCTGGGCGCTCTAATTCCTGCCGTCCAGATCTGATTTCTATTTAAACACAGAAGCATTTTCATCCTGAACTTAAGACAAGTGGGTTTTTAACCCATTCCTTTGCATTTTACCTCCCTTTAAGTCCAATGCGCCTGAGTTTCATTGATGGATGGACGGCTGAGAGGACCTTGGTGCTTCCAACGTGAAAATCACAAATGGCCCCACTCGTGGCTCAGCTATTGCGCCACGTTTCCTCCATTACCAGGCTCACTTAACATGACCAGGTGTTAGGACCATAGGCTTAGCTTCAAAGGCGCTTATCGGCGTTTCAGGGTTCAGGGTTTCGAGATGTGAGATGACGAGGGACTTTTACCCTTCGAATTCCCGAATGTCGATATGCCGACGTGACTGGATCTTGCGCCACACGTCACTGGATCGGACGACCCAGATTTAGTCTTGAAATATAGGTTCTTTCTTTGAAACTATATATCGGTTAACTTGGTAGCCCCGATATCCCGATAACCATTGATCTGTTTTTATGGATGAATCCAGGCCGTTGACAACGTAATTTCACCCACTCATTTGATTGGAAGTCGTAAAACGAGACTTTTCCATGCTACGCTCGGGCGCTTCTCGTGTAACTTGTAGACTCGAATGCTCTCGAGCCCAAGACAAGAATTATCACTAACATTAGGCTCCATGGGGGATAGAGTCGTCCCTGCAATGCTCTGAGAACTCATTCCGCAGCTTCAGTTCCTTGCTGTTGGGCTATGGAGTCAAGCTCAAACCCCCTGCTGAGAAATATATGTCGAAAAGTAAAAGCAACAAAATAAAGATACATGCTCAAAGAGCTTATTTATATACAATCCTAAAATAATGAAACACTTTTACATGGGGCTAGGTGAAAGAAAACTTCCACCATAGCCATTCAAGCAGCTTCATGGATAGAAGCTCCTTCCTTTTGTCAATGATCATCAGCAGATAGTGTAGTCGTGACAGTAGAACGGTTACACTCATCAACTCCTCCTTACAGGCTGGAGTTGAGATGAAATAGGGCGGCTCCAAGGCATAGGGGAAATGCCACTCCATGTAGTTGCTGACAGGGTCATCGAATGAGTGGCCATTTCCAAGGAATTGGCGACATACAGCCTCTTCTGCTACACAGTTGTTCACACGTGGCCGAATGTCTCTGATAACCACAGGAAGGTGAATAACTGAAGTAGGCTCGCTGACCTTAGGTGGTGGCTGCTCACTGACTGGCTCTGAACAAAGGGTAGACTGCCCCTCTGGTTCTTTTTCCTCTTCTTGTTGGCTCTCCTCCAGAATGGTGATCCCGTCAAAAATATCCGTTTCAGGGACAGTGGGACCCGCTGCTTCTGGTTGCTCATACATAATCTTCTTCTCTTTAATCTTAGGTAAAAATATATCGTGAGAAACTCCCTGGAGAAAAAGAGAGGAAACCTCTTCCACAATAATGTCTTCTTTACAAACGAGAAGGTCTCTGTCCTCAGAAACAGGGTTTCTAGGAATATCTGCTTCAACCCGACATTTAGGTGAGTCATCTACCATGGACCACATCTACTCTACAAACTCATAATCTCCACAAGAGGCCTGCTAATCTTTATGAACATCTAAAAGAACAGACGCATCCGATATGATGTCAGATGCTTCCATTCTTGAGCTAACACCACTCATATCATTCAACACCTCAATTTTTTCACAGCAGATGCTTTCCTCCACAGTAAGGGCTTCATCGCAGATATGGTCTGCAGGGCCAGCAAAGGCTCCACGAAGCAAAGAAAATTCTTCACAACAATTTTCATACAAACAATCAGCTGGATAGTAATCTTTACAAAAAGAATTGAAAGTTGTATGAAAACCTGTTAAAGAGCAGATGCTCGCAGCGGGAAGAGATCAACACCATTCAAGAGCAGATCCCTTCAATGAATACTTGAAGAGCTTAATCTGGACATCCTCATGCGTGATATTGTGTCGGTGAATAGCTTCATGGAAGTCCAGTAAATGCTTAGTTGGTACCTCCCAACTCTTTGCGTGAAATTCGGGGAGGAAATCTTCCCAGATGTCTCTCTCAGGAAGTGCATTAGGAAAACTAACTATTTGAGAAAATTCACAGAAAGCAAACCTTTGAGCCAGAATTTTCTCCATATCGAACCAGTGGAGTCGCCAATCGATCCTCGAATCATGGATTCGCCAGGTGAAAGATACGCAGCTTCAAGTGTGTTTGATCCTTGTTCACCATCAAAGGCCAGATCTTAACATTGTCGTTACCCCGGGAAGCTTCTCAAGCTGAGAAAGCAGCTGCTGAAACCTTCTTGAGAAAGCTCCTTAGGGTCAGCTTTCAGGTGTGCTAACAGTAGTCACAGCTGAAACAGTGATGTGGAAACAATGGAGTCGCCAGGTGCACAGTAGCAATCTTTAAGGGCTCTGATGTCTGATGCACCTTCAGAATCAGAAGCTCAATGTCGTTCTGCCCAGGGAAAATCTTCAACTTCGTCCCCGGCAATGGCGCCAGAAATGTTGGCAACGGAAGTCACTCCTGGATTGCTTGCAGGAGCAAAGCCCGACGCCCATCAGTTTTATGTCACGGTGGTTTATAGATGGGATGACCGAATGGAAGCCAACTCAAAACAATATCATTCCAACTCTAAAGCTAGGCCAAGCATGCATAGGTGAGTGAGGTCTTATATAAACTTCATACAGTGAGCTGTAGTAAAGGGTGAACAGGCGAAAGACTTATATAAGAGGAACGCAGAGGTTTGTTATTAACATCGGGCTTCTAACAAGATGAGGAAGAAGACGTCCAAATGCAATATCATCTTACATTCAAACGCAAATCCAGAGAATGCAATAATGCAACAATAAATCTTTTATCATAACATAACTGCAATAACTCGCGCGAATCAGTCAATCACGAACTCTCTTAGCATGAGACGGAAATTAGATGGAATAAGAAAAATTGTTTGTCATAAAACAAGATATCTCATATACAGATGCATAACCCGCAAACTAGAATATCAGTTAAAACTTTACAGTAGGGAGCTCTGCTCTACCATCGATCCTTTACAAAATGGAAAAAATGCCTACATATAGCCAAAACAAAACAATAGCAGTGGAAACGAGAAGCTGCATTAAAAACTTTGCGTCTGCATGTCTTCTGACAGTCTACGCATGTAGACTCTGGATGATCATGCACTTATGACAGATGCAATGGGGCTCCTGACTGTCCTGCATTGGTTTGACAGACGCAATCTCCGTCAGGAAGGACTATCAGTCTGCTTGTACGCTTGGTCCTTTCCTGGCCTTCTATTTATGGAAGAAGACGACGTTCAACCACCTTCACAACAATAATAACTGCTTCCTTGGGATTGGGAATGGCCTCGGTCAACTCTTCCCTCTGGGACGTGGAAGACCCCTCACACTGCCACCTGGAACAGTTGGACAGTCTGATGGATAAGGTGTGGAGGAACTGGCACACTTGATGTGGAAGGGGAAAGGGAGGTGATGGCATTAACACTGTGAGGGTGAGATGAGAGGTGATGAGGTGGTAGAAGATAAGACGGTCTAAGGATGGGTGTGGTAGCGAAAGGATGTCATGGAAGGGAGCGAGACACATGGCAAGGGACAAGGAGGCTCGGAAGGTGAGTGGATGATGAGATGGGGGGGGAGGGACCACATGGACCAGAAGAGGGAAGGTGGACAGATGTCGGAGGATGAGCAATGGCTAAAGGGAGCGAGCCTCATCGCACGGCCAGGAGGAGAACAGATGGCAAGGGGAAGGATGGTACAAAAGATGACACGACAGGAAAGGGGCCCACGTTGGTTAAACACAGAAAGACAGAAGGCTCCGGAATACAATGTGTGCCGTTGATCCGGGCACTCTAATCACAGCTGTCAGAGAGATGCGTCCCCGATTCTGGACCCCACCCCTCCGCTTAAAGGTAGAAAGGCAGGGGGGGTCCGGAATCACCTTGCGCGCCATTTATCTAGGCGCTCTAATAGCAGTCGTTGAAGAGGTGTGCCCTCGATTCCGGACCCTCCCCCTCTGCTTAAAGGTAGAAAGGCGGGGGGGGCTCTAGAATCCAATGTGTGTCGTTGATCTGGGCGCTCTAATCCCTGCCGTCCAGATCTGATTTCTATTTAAACACAGAAGCATTTTCATCCCGAACTTAGGACAAGTGGGTTTTTAACCCATTCCTTTGCATTTTACCTCCCTTTAAGTCCAATGCGCCCGAGTTTCATCGATGGATGGACGGCTGAGAGGACCTCGGTGCTTCCAACGTGAAAATCACGAATGGCCCCACTCATGGCTCAGCTATTGCGCCGTGTGTCCTCCATTACCAGGCTCGCTTGACATGACCAGGTGCTATGACCATAGGCTTAGCTTCAAAGGCGCTTATCGGCGTTTCGGGGTTCGGGATATCGAGATGTGAGATGACGAGGGACTTTTACCCTTCGAATTCCCGAATGTCGATATGCCGACGTGACTGGATCTTGCACCACGCGTCACTGGATCGGACGAACCAAATTTAGTCTTGAAATATAGGTGCTTTCTTTGAAACTATATATCAGTTAACTTGGAAGCCCCGATATCCCGATAACCATTGATCTGTTCTTATGGATGAATCTGGGCCGTTGACAACGTAATTTCACCCACTCATTTGATTGGAAGTCGTAAAACGATACTTTTCCATGCTGCACTCAGGCGCTTCTCATGTAACTTGCAGACCCGAATGCTCTTGAGCCCAAGACAAGAATTATCGCTAACAATGAGCATCAGAAAGGTTCTGTCAATGCAAAAGTGTTTACAAGCTGCCCTACGTCAGTAACAGTTCAAAGTGCTGGCAGAGGCACCTGGCAGTCTCAGTTTTCCATGAAGGCGAACCGTTTTAGATTCCCGGAACGCAAAGAGATTTGTTCTTAGATTTTTTCTTTTAAATAATCGTTGTATGTAATAGAGAAAAAGGAGAGGCCTGGGGAGCCTTTTTAGAGGCTAGGTTTTGTAATGTATTCTTTTTTCAGCAAATATAGAACAGAATGCCAAGAGATTCTATACTTTGTCACTGTCTAATTCCATTTTCCTCCTGTATTATTGTTTCTGAAGTTTTCATCAGTTCGCTTTCTTCCTTACATTCATTATTTTAGCTTCTAATGGTTACAATTCGGTACTACCTCTGTTGTAGCTATTTGAAGCATCCCTTAATGTGCAGTTTTTCCTCTGTTTTGCCGTGAGTAGAACAAGACCTGCACCTTAATCGTTTTGCCTCATTTACAAGTTTTATTTGTTCACAGCCTTTCCTCTGTCTTTCTATGAGTGAGACAAGACCTGTGTTCAGATATTTGAAGTTTCATTGTTATTTCTTCTATTGAAAGGAAGACCAGATGCTTGGCTTTTTCTTTCAGTTGTGTTCATCCCTATCTGCTATCCATCCTCATGATTTTTTAAAATGAATTAGACAAACGAGGTCATGCCTTTTGTTTCTGATCTATAAATGAGTGGAATGACTATTTTAGACCTGGTTCTAGAAGCCTCCTATGACTGACCGATCAACAAGATTTATTTCTTTTAAAAATGTGCTAAGGCTTGGCTCCTTTACAGCCTAGAGTCAACTCTTGCGACAACAGAGGGTATGAAAACCCTAGCTTGGAGATTATTGTAACAGAGAGCTACTCGACTGGAGTTTTCCCCCTCGAAGAGGCCCGTGAACATTGCTTTATGAATCAAAGTGCTATTTCTGTTGTTATTCTTATATCATTTCTGTGTTATTGTGGAGATTATGTTGGTTATATTACTGTTATTCTGCCATTTCTAGCATTTTATTTATGTTCTGCATACTTTTTATATCTGGTATATTACAACATGTTTGTTGAAGGGTCTAATATGCAAGATATAAATGTGCTTAAGAAGAAATTAGCTAATTCATTTGCGATGAAGGATTTGGGTGTTGCAAAGAAAATCCTTGGTATGAGAATAAAAAGATACAAGAAAAATCGCAAATTGACATTATCTTAGGGTGAGTACATAGAGAAGGTGTTGGAGAGGTTTAGAATGCATAATGAAAATCCAGTTAGTACACCTTTGCCCAACCATTTCAAAATAACCAAGGAAATGTGTCCCAAGACACATGAGGAGATAGAATACATGTACAGGGTCCCTTATTCATCAGCAGTTAGCAGCTTAATGTATGTGATGGTTTGCACAAGACCAAATATTGCACATGTAGTGGGAGCTGTGAGTAGGTATATGAACAATCTAGGTAAAGAACATTAGGAGGCAGTAAAGTGGATTCTCGGGTATTTCAAAGGTACTACTACTCATGCATTATGTTTTGGAGGTTCAGACATTGTTCTACAGGGATATGTTGATTCAGATATGGAAAGTGATAAAGATAGCAGGAGGAGTACCACAGGGTATGTTTTTACTGTAGGCGGAACAAAAGTAAGTTGGATTTTGAAACTGCAAAAGGTTATTTCACTTTCAACAACATAGGCAGAGTATGTTGTTGCTATAGCGGCTAGTAAAGAGATGATTTTGTTACATAGGTTTATGGAGGAATTGGGAAAGAATCAAGAGAATAGCAGGTTGTATTGTGACATCGAGAGTGTCATTCATCTTGCAAAGAACTCAGCCTTCCATTAAAAGACTAAACATATACAACTCAAGTACCATTTCATACAATCCATCTTGGAAGATGGACATTTGAAGTTGGAAAAGATACATACTAGCCATAATCTTGCAGACATGTTAACAAAGGGAGTAATCAGGGAGAAACTGAGTTCCTGCTCAATTTCAATTGGTCTTCAAGCATGAAGGTGAAGATGAGAAATTTTCCAAGTCCAAGGTGGAGTATAATCCAGCTGGTACAACAACAGTGGATTTGTTGTGATCAATCTCCAAGTGGGAGATTGTTGGTTATGGAGCCTGCTTATCTTCCTATTTCATAGGTCTTTGTTTTTAGCCATGTTTATACCCCATAAGACTGTACACCCTGTAATATTGTACACCCTATAATATTGCACACCCCTCCACGTGGGGGGGTTGCAAGGGGGCTTCCCCCCCCTGTGGGGTCCAGGGAAAAGCGAGCCCCTAGCAGGGGTTCAGCAGCGAAGCCCCTGAAGGAAAATTTTCCTTGTAAATGTATATTGTAATTTCATATTAAATCTGGACCGTTCATTATATGGTTGCAGAACTGATGGTAGAAGTTATGTTAGGATTTTTTTCCCTAGAAGGAAACCCTCTTTTATGAGGGAATTGTATTGTGGTTGTGTATTATTGAGAATATTGTATTATGAGAGAGGAGACTTTGAGAGAAAGAAGAGGAAGTTACAATGGGTGTGATGTAGGTTGTATCCCTTCATTTGTTAGATAATAAAAAGGAACAACCTGGCAATTTCTCTAGTGGACGTAGCCCACACTGGGTGAATATATATATATATATATATATATATATATATATGTCTTTATTGTATTGTGTATCTTCTGTGTTTTATTTCCGCATTTGTTTTTATTTTATTTCTCCGTGATCATGTTAATCTAACACTAGGTATGCTCTCGAAGGTTGACGAGCACATTGTTCATTGTTTAGTGAAGGAATGATAAATTTGTGTCAAGAGAATCTAATTTGATTCGATAATTAAAAAAGGGGACATCTCTCTCTTTGGAACATCTCTCTTTTGGTTGAGTTATAGATAGGGAAAGGCTAAGGAATCATTTCCATGGTAGTAGATTGAGGGCTCAGGGGTGACCCACTACTAAATATTAAAGTAGTAAGGTCTACTGTTGGGCGGAGAGTCATCCCCCATTTTTTTTTTGTTTTTTTCAGATCAAGATCAAGGTATGGCTACACTCTTCAAGCCACTAGGTTATAGGTAAGATGGGTTCTTCACAATAGGTAAGCTCCTTACCTCTCACTACTCCTCTCAATAAGAATTTCAATGAAGAATCAATGGTTATCTGGATTATTTTATGGTAATTATGTATTTCCTTTAGTAGATTCGTATATTACATGTGTACATTTTTCCTTGTATTTTTCTTTAGTAAATTGGGCCATTACAACTTCTGAGAGATAATTACTTGCCCAATAGTTGTGTAGAGGCAAAGACAATGTTGAGTACATATCATACCATGCATGTATGAATGATTGTGTTCTATATAGAAACGAATATGCAGACAAAGAGATATGTCCATAATGTGGGAATGACAGGTACCAGATGTAACATCCCCACTATAATCCCTAGTTTAATTAATGCATAATGTACATGTAAATGTGGTTATGCCCATGCAATCTAAATACGAAATGTATTTCCTAAATTGTAAATAAATATAATGTAATACCAGCTATTGGGATATGGATAGAGATGGGGGTTGATTAATCCATAAGAGAGGGAGAAATTCCTAGAGAGTGTTCAAGAGGGGTCCAAAGGGAAATAATTTATGGGTATTAATTCAAACTCACTTTTCTGAATTGTATTATCATTTGGGGAAAACTTATATTTTTGGTTGAGTGTATGAGAGACCAATCATTGGATACATGTCATAGGGTGGGTGTGAGAGTCACATCCCATAGTTATTGGATAGCATGGGGCTCAGGTACAACAAAATTGGACGAAGTGAGCAATCAACTATCTTGGGGAAAGAAGGGAAATTTGTATGGGTAGTAATAGGCAGTTTGACACGAAATTTTTTTACATGGACAACAAGTAGAGAAGAGGGGAGAATAGCTTGGGAGCTAGAACAACCAGGCTAGGCGAATTATGAAGCATTTTGGAGCTAAAAATTGAAGAGTTGCATTGTCAAGCCTAAAGAGTGAACTCCTGGGTGAGTTGTGTTGTATCGAAAAGTGTTTGTTGTTGTTTTTGCTGGTGGGTGTCATGGCAATGAGTTTTGTTGAGTTCCCAGCAAAGAGATTCCTAGATAAGTGTTGATGTTTGAATTTGTTTGGTCTGAAACATCAACCTCACGAGGATATGAATACCCCTGCATT
This sequence comes from Picea engelmannii, assembly GCA_009831015.1. Classification (NCBI taxonomy): domain Eukaryota; kingdom Viridiplantae; phylum Streptophyta; class Pinopsida; order Pinales; family Pinaceae; genus Picea; species Picea engelmannii. The sequence goes on from ML801627.1 coordinate 260,023, forward strand.
TTTATAGAGGTGGTATTCCTCTTTAAATTTTTTTAAAAGATTTTATTTGAAATTCTTTTGGGACAATATATATAAATGGGAGAGTGTTATATAGAAAACTCAAAAATATTTATCGCTCAATTAAAATAAAAATGATAAATATACACCAATAGTTCCTGAGAAAAGGACCCGGAACCTTCACTCATAAAGTATAAAATTGGTAGAAATAATATATAGAGACTATATATTGTATGAAATAGAAAAGAGATCTCATATTCATCACATTCATGAAATATTTTTTATCACATTTATAGGAAGAACACTAATGGTCCATATATCAGAGAACCTTAAAAGAGTTTTTCATTAGAATCAAAATAAGATTTTGATGAGTCAATTTCAAATATCTTATCTTCAAATATTTAGAGTTCAAAGATACAGTCAAAATTAACCCTGAATTAGTTCTCTAGGTTTTTCCTGAAAATGATAAAGTCTTTATAGTCTGATGAAAATTAAAGCGTTTATCCGAAAGGACTGGGATTGGGGCTCCCGTAGGCCATAAAATAAAAACAAGAGAAGAGAATGTAGTCATTGAATCAAAGCAAGAGAAAGGCTAGACCTGGAAAGAAAACAAAAGAAAGGATAAAAATCGGTTATCTTCTTCAAGGAAAGAATAAACATAACTGGATGATTTCTGATCTAGAGAGAAGAAATTTTGGGGATAAATGTGATCTTTAGACTTATTGTGATGAATATCTCCTCTCCTCATTTGCTTGTTGATGCACCTTTTATATCTTTTTTTACTACAATTATGTGACTGGTATCAACTTCTTCCATTGGACCCTCGGTAATCTTGATTATAGCCCTTTTTAACCATTCTTCAATATCTTTTTGCAAATGAGAGACGATCATCGCTTGTTTGACTTGGATTTTGAACAATTCATTTTCATATTCTCTATATTCAATTGAAAGATTTTGCAATGTAGTTTCAATATCCTCATTTCTATTGGTGTATTCAACAATCCAATTATCAATGTCATCTTCAGTATATTCAATTGTACTATTGAACTTGTTTGGTGATAATTTCTTTAAACTTTCCACACTTTCTTCGAACTGTTGTCTTGTTTGAAGCATTGAATTTCAAATTGGCTTTGGATATTCTACTTCAATGGTGTTTCCCACAAGATCTAATCCAGTGAATTTAGATGTTAAGTCGTTGAGTTCATTTATTAATTCCCTTAATACATTAATTATTTGAATCCAACATGCCTTTCGTTGCTTTATACGGGCTTGAGAAGGTAAGTCTTCTTGTTTTCTTTCATATTCAGTCATTGTTGAGACCTTCATAACAAATATGGCTAGTCCATCCTTGAAAAACCCTTCATCATTTTCAATGTCAACTTTCGAATATTCTCTGGTATTTTGAATCTTGGAGCCAGGAGAAACAAAGTTACTTGTTAGATCCCATGTATTTAAAATAAGAGACATTCTTTTCTTAATATTTTTTTCAACATAATGTCTGGTTGCAACAAGTAAGCTTGAGGTCCCATTTAATCTTATACTTGACTCTGAAGTTTTCTCAAAATTCCTATCAGGTTGAATTGTTGCAACATGGGTGGATAATATTGGTGGAGTCATTAGAGTAAATTATAATTCCTGTATCCTTTCTTTAAGTCTGGATTTCGCTCCATATCATCTATTGAAACATCCAGAGCATCTCCTGTAACCTTATGAATCTTAGCGATTCTAGATGGAAGCATCTTATTAAGGTTAAATGTAGAACAAGTTTTACCCTTTTTATTTTTTGAAAGGGTTCTTTCAAAAATCAATTTTCTTGAATATTTAGCAAATGAAGCATTATGTACGAAAAAATATTCTTCTTCTAAGAACTCTTCATCTTAAATAGCGAGTTTGGCCACAGATTGTATAGTTTCCTGTATTGTTTCTTCTTCATCAGGGAAATGGATATTTTCTATATCAAATTCCAAATCCATGTCTTCGAGGGGGGTCTCACTCTCAGGTATGTTCTCTTCAATTTATTGTTGAGAATTAGTCCTCTTTCTTTTTACTTGCAATTTATGATATTTTTCCAATTTTCTCCAAGGAGGGTTTTTATCACCTCCATCATTTGAATTATTCATTGAAGAATTTTTATGTTCAGATTTTGTAGACTGAGAATTCTTTTTGGATAGCGTGCTCTTTTAGGAAATAATAGGAGATTGAGGATTCCTTTCATTAGAAGGTTTTCATTTATGTTTATACTAGTCAATGGTACTTATGATGGTTTCAATATCACATGCTTTCCTTTCAATGCATTCATCTGGAGGATCATGGTTGTCTCCTTCTTCTTCTCCAAATATGAAAGTGTTAATAAGTGTATTCTTGAATCCAACTGATACCATGGGATCATGAAAAAGATGTTTAGGGTCAAAGCCCTTAATCTCTTTTGCAAATTTCATGTTATATTGATAAAATTGTGTAGCATATTCATCCATTTTAACAATTCCTCTTAGAAATATTTCATCGACCTTCCAAGGTAGTGGGATAAATTGCTTCTTATTTTTCTCATTGAATAAATGTAACCATGACTTGTATTGACTTTCCACTTCAACAACAAATAATATGTTTGGAACATAGTAAGGAAGATAAAGGGGTTTTTCATGAGAGCAGTAGATCCTTATAATATCGTATTTGTCTGTTTTTTTTCCATAATCCCCTTTTTATCCAGAAAAGTTAATGCTTCATGTGACAGTCTCGATGTATTTTCTCCAAAGGCAAGCTTCCTAAAAACATACATGAATTCATTATATACTTCGTAAAAGAAGTAAGCATCCATTTGCCTCCACAGGGCTTAATACCACATTATGACTGGGTTAGCATTACAATTTACATTTTTTCCTATGTTCAATGCCTTGAAGATATGACAATAAGTAATAGCGAATATTAAGTAGGAGTCCATGTAGAACTTCTTAGTGTCTTTAAAACTTGATAGTTGTGAACAAATTTCAATGGAAATAATTTTTCCCCAATCAAAAATTGCTTGTTCATGGATTGTAAAATCTAAGATATAAAGGGCTAACCAAGGAATGGTTTTCATAGACTCTTGTCCAGTGAGTCTAGTAAAAATCCATGCTACTTCTCGGTAGGGATTTTTCAATGAATTGACCTGAATTATGGATATATCCTCTGGTATTACTGAAGGATCTTCTAAGTATTCTTGTAGAATCTCTAATCCATTGTTCTTCTCCTTGAGGAAACTTCTAGCTTCATCTCCTTTGAATGTAATAGTCAGCTTTGGTAATTTCATCATCTTCCTGAAATTTGAAGGTGCTAAAGAGATATAGGATTCGTTGTGTATTAGAATTTCCCTTTGATTTTGAATAAACTTATCGACGCACCAGAAGACTATGTCTTTGCAATTGAAAACTTTAGGAATGCATCCAGCTAGAGCAATACCTGATGTCCAAGTCTTATGTTCATTTCTTTGTGGTAGAGGAAATGTTGTGAAATACCAGTAAGACCTTGACCAGTGAAAATTGAAATCTCCTTATGTGAACAAGTTCAGTATGTCTCCACAAAACTATTGCTTTCTCATAGCCATTCTAGTGTAGTTGGTGAACTTTGGATGTAATTTATTAGAATATTGAAATAAAATATTCTTCAGTAATATGACTTAAGTCCTTTTCAATGGAGAAGTTAATACAAATTAAATGATATTACCTCGAGAAGTATGCAATCAATAACAACCTTTTCAAAATTCAATTAGCAGTTACTTTCCGTAAGAATTACATTAAATAGATCTCGAGAAATGTGACAAAGGTAAGGGATACAGAATGGCGGGGTGGCGGGGCAGTGGGCATGGAGAAAATATGAGGATGACTCTGTGAGTCCGGGAACCCGTGAACCTATGGTGTAAAATATACAAAGAAAATGGTTAAGTCTTGGTGGTAGAGGACTTGAAAGAAAAAGCAAGTAAACTCGTGAGTCCGCCAATCCATGACCCTGCCATATATCAAGAAAATGGTTAAGTCTTGGTACATTTTGTAAGCGATGGAGAAGAGAAGTGTGTTTTGTATAACATAGATCTCTTTGGGAAAGAAGATATACCCATCGTGAATGAACACGCATTGACTCAAAAAAATTCTAAGTAAAGAGATATTAGAAGAAGATAGATATTGAGCTACATATAGATCAACACTACCTAAGCAAGAGAGACCCCGATAAATGAATGGGATGCCTGAGGGACTGAGATCGGTGAAGGGGTAGATTCCTTGGGTTGGGCAGGTCAATAGGAAGAGAGCTAGATGAAATTAGGGATAGTTGTAGGAGAAAACCAATGGGTTGTGTGATATGGAGTTGTGAGGGACTGTGAGAGGCACCCTTCTTTGTGAATTCCTATCCCCAGCTCAGAGGTGACTTGTTGTTGAAATTTGGAATATCAAATCTATGGTTGGGTGGAACGTCCTTCCCAAGCAACCAATTGCACAAACGTTTTATAAAATATAAGTGTTTATCTATTTGTTGAGTTATTCCATGAATTTAATTGTTGTGCTTAACTCTGTATATGTGAATGGTTAATTGTTATTGTGAATAAGTTATTAGTTGCATTCATTGCCATTTAGAGTGTTGTAGATGCATTTAATTATGGGTATCAGAAATTAGTTGAATATGTGTTTAAATTGTAGCTGGTAAGCTACATGATTTTGATTTAGAAAAGAAAATTTTGTTTTTATGGGTATTTCTGTGTAGTAATGTTCCCTGGTTGAGCTGAGGGACATTACACTAGAAATCAAAAAACAAGGGTAAGGCACATGGGTCCTCCTCATAAGATATTGAGGCACATGCCTATAATTCCAAGGATTTAAAGGCTCTTTCATTGCAAAAAAATAGTCGTGTTGCAAGGGTGACATGCCTCACATAGAAGTGAGCCAAAAGTTATGTGAATCCTAGAAAATTCAGTAGCCATGAAGCATATAGAGGAAACATGGCCCGATAAATTCAAGGATGAAGTACATAGCCTACGATTGAGCATTGACATGAATGGAGTTAACAAGTATTCCCTCCAAAACACCAACTATTGCCCCCCCCCACCCCACCTCATGTTTGGCTAGTGGTAGTGATCAATAAAAATATCCCCCAATAGTTGTCCATGAAGAATGAACATCATATGTCGGGTCTTATAGTCCCAGGTAGAAGACAAGTGCAGAGAATGGATGTCTACTACCAACCATTGATCGATGAATTTAAGAAATTATGGGAAAGGATACATGTATATGATGTACCAAGACCCATCCCAATGGAGAGGTATTTTATGTTGTATGGCATATGTGCTTACACCACGAAGATTGTCTAGGACTAGGATTTTTCTCTAGTAAGCATGTTGATTTATTTATTTATATATGTAATGTTATTTGGCATATGTAATTTGGTGCAACTATGTTTTTGACACTAATGTTCTCTTTATACAATAACATCAACTATGTTTTTGACACTAATGTGCTCTTTATACAATAATATCATAGGTCTTGTAACAAAACGGTATCATGGATGTAAATGTTGTGGACCTTTTATAAAGGCTAGGTGGTCCAACCACCTACACAAGTCGGTGTATGACTACTCGAGGGTATTCCTCCCATAATACTACCCTTATAAAAGAGTTGCATGTGCTTTCAATGGTAAACTAGTGAGAACCTAGGGACCTAAAATAATGACACTGACATATTGGATTAGGGCATATGACATGGATAACGAGAAGGGAATGGTAGAATTTTTTTTATTCAAATGGGGAAATCATGTTCAATGATATTGAATTTTTTGACACCTATTTTGAGAAAATTCCTATTGGGATGAAAATGAAATATGTATTTTATGAGCTTCCATATTGGGAGCATTTTAAGATTCACCACTTTCTAGATCCCATGCATATATTAAAAAATGTTTCAACTTCTTTATGGAGACACATATCATTGAATAAAAGTGACACATTGGCTGTTAGGAGAGATCTTATTGCTTCAAATAATAATAAAACATTGGCCAAGAAAAGAAAGTAGAGGAGAGGTTGGTCACTCTTGGTCTTTTAAAGAAGGTGATGTCCCATCGATATTGAGGAAAGATGATATTTCCATGGAAAAGGATGTTGTATTGGGTGTGAAGGCACCTTCTTTATATGGGTTGACTCTACAACGTTGCTTCACTGTAGAAGGGAATTTGTCTAGGTTGAAATCATATGACCATCTGAACCTTGTAAGGGTATGTTTGTTGAATACATGATTCTTCTTCTATAGTGTCAGTAAAAATATGCTATGCACTCACAATTTTATGGCAATTAATGATGTGTGTGTCTATTTTGTAGTGTCATTATCTCTTACTCATATGTGGATACATTTTAACTCAAAATAAATGAAATACATGACTTAACATACCTTTTTTTATAGAAGATTCAACTAATACTTAGATACTTTTACATTTTTTTTAATAGAAGATTCATAAAGTTAGTAATAGAGTAAAAAATTGTGAAACCATTTCATTAAAAGTGTATAGATCAAAATTTGTTATTATTCTTTGTATTTAATATTTTAAAATTAATTAAATAAATTTAATATATTATAATAGTTCAATAATATAAATGAACAAAATATTTGGAAAAATCAAAATATAATAATTGTGATTTTAGTAAACAATTACATGATAACTTTATCGTGTAATATTTGAATAATAATAAAAAACGTTATTATTACATCATTATTATCGATGAATAATTATATTATAATGTTATCATTTTTTTTTGTAAATAAAAGAAAACTATATATTACCTTTGATATCAGTCATTACATTACTTAAATACTGCCACATGTTCTACCGCAATTGGGAAACCAAAACAGGTGGCCAACTAAATAGTCTTATTTGAGTTGACGATTGAAAACTGTCAACGTAGTTTCGCCTGCAAAGTGTTGCTAAAGCCTATTATTATAAAACTAAATAATACTAGTATGTGGGACCCCCTTGAACTATTGAAGATCAGATCTGCTCATTTTTTTATGTTGTGATGATGTGCGAAACAACTCACGTGGTTGATGAAGATCTTGTTGTTATTGGTTATGAATTGAGCTTCTGAAGTGTTGATTCCTTATGTTACTATAGCCTATGTTATTCATTAATGTCATTGCTTTCTGTTCTTGTCGCACCTACATAAAAAACATGTTAGTAAAATTACATGAAGGGCGGTTTGGAGAGAGGCAAAATACTAGAACAATGCAAGACAAGGGGACCTAGTTCTGCAATATCACATGTGAATAACTTAAGGGAAATGAGAAACAATTGTAAGGGGAAGATTCTAAAGCTATCCTAACTATACTACATGCATGAAAGTACTTGATGATTATTGTTAAGCCCTAGATAGCAAGTAAATGGTTGTGAAATTGTGATTAAATTACATGTTTAATATGCATATGGTGTGAAATGTTGGTGGCGCACTTGCCAAGGTGATAATGCTAATGGTTATGCAATGATTAATTGAATTATGTGGTCGATCCACATATGGTATATTTGGATGGATTAAACGTCAGTGGCTCACTTGACAAGGTGATGAACGTTAATGGTTATGTGATTTTGTTTGAATTATATATTAAGAAATTGGATATATGATATGGAAAGCACATTTGGCAAGTAACCTATGTAGATTCCAACGCAGAATTAAATTTATGGCGTTAATTAGAATTGGTTGGCATGTACGGTTGAGTTAATGAGATATGGGTGGAGGCGACGTGAATTTACTGCACGTCACCTTTACTCTTCCCATTGGCCGCCACCCTAGTCAAGCTACTGTTCGATCTTTCTATTGTGGTTATGCTCCGAATTTTTAGTAGGGAAGGAACCACTCGGCCAGTTCGCGTTTTAAGGAATTCGATTACAAGTATGTCTTTTTTGGCCATTCGTGACTCTGCTATGGTTATGAAATGATTATTGGCTCAGGTGTATGGGTTTGTGTTTTCCTAAGTGTTGCAACTGTATGAAATTTTGGTTCTTGAATGAAGAGTGGATGGTTCTTCCTGTAATAATTTTGAGTTCGTAGAGGTTATTGGTCTTCCTAGGTGATAGCTCTTTGTTACCATTGCTAGTTTAATTGGAAGGATTTTGTTTAAATCTTGGGTGGATAGCTATCTTCATGCACTGTCACTAAATCCAATCTCTGCCTTTCACGGGTTTAATGGTCAAAGGTTTTCTGCGTCACTGTGTGTGTTTACTTCGACATTTTCCACCACTAAAGGTCACGAAGAGAGTGTTCAGTTCTTAACTCTGCCATGTCCTCACCTTTTGTTTTGGCCCCCTACCATGGATTGTTGCATGTCCGCAAATGATTCATGTCTCTCTCTCTGTGCACACCTTTGGCCTCAAAAGTTCCACCATTACGAGGAGTTGGCTCCATTCCCCTGGTGATGGCTATTGGGCAAACCCTTAACCCTCCAGTTTGGAGTTTTATAGAGGATATTGTCGTGCCTGTCAAGTTTCTATGGGTTATTTTGGATTGAATGATTGGTCATTTACCTTGGATATAGACTAGCCCACTTGGTCATATAGCATTCATGTTGGTTTGGCATTTGGCTACTGCTTCTGTGATAATAAGGATAAACCCTTTGTTTCCAATTTCACTTTCAAAAGATACCGTCGCCCTCCTGTTGACGGGTGAAAATGAATGCTCGCCAACTGGAAGAGTGGATCTGGTCCGGGGTTGTCTAAATAACCCAAGTCGTTTGGGACGATCCACCCTGACAGTTTTAGCGGCTCCGTTGGCCGATGTAAGTCCTAAGAAAACGAAAGAAAACTAACTAAAGGAACTAATGAAAACAAAAATTAAAACAAACTAATAAATAAATCTAAAATAAATATATACAATTAACTATATAATACTATAATAATTCTATGAAATAAAATGTTCAACTATCAACAGAATTAGATCTTAATCACAAATGTACAATATTTACAGATTACAGTTTTTACATGAAAACCTGTGAAAATCATTTGTGAGCTGTCCTGTGACAGCATAACTGTTTTTTTTTCGATTTTATAATTTTATGAGAAAGAAATAAAATGAAAACTAACTAAGCTAGGCACTTAAAATAATAATCCTAACTAATAAATCTGAACTAATATATCTATCTAAGCTAATTAAATAACACTAATAAACTAACCTGTAATAACGCTTTCCACTTTGTCCTGTGTAAAGGATTCAGTTAAGTTATTCGATGGGAAGAAACCCGCACCAAATTCTCTGCAAGCTTCTTGTAAACCAAAAGCAGCAGTGCTCTTTTGAATATTAATAACAGAACAAACAAGACATAAAATTGAAAGCAATATTATGATTTACAAATCATCACATTTAGATAAATCTATGTGCAAAGATCTGTACAAAAATGATTCATTTAACGAAGAAGGTAAACCTTTAATTCCTTAAATTGAAACAAAGCAAATGTTGTACTTTTTAAAATAAGAGAGATTAGATATGGACTACACATAAATCAAATCACATCAACCTGCAATGAATCATGATAGCTAAAGTAGTCGATAATTGATTGCAAACTAATATGAAGAAAACTTGAAATAAAAGTTTGATATATTGAAAGCTAAAGCTGTTACAAGACATCAACTTTCATCCCAGTCTATATCATAAATCCATAGTCTGGTTCTCCCAACAGTGATGATGGGTCCATTACAAAAAATAACCAGTATTTAAAGATCATAGGGTAAAACATCCCTGTGAGAATTATCAAAACAGTTTACAAAAAATCTGGGAACAATTTCCCAAGTCCCTATTTCTGACAAAAGCTAACAGCCTATAACAAGACTATATTACAAAAGTATCTCCTAAACTGCCACAACATATCCAATTGGTCATTGAAATTCGTATGCACCTAAAAATGGACAAGAATAGACAAGTTTAGATGACATTTTATTTGTAAAACTAACAAAAATCTAAATTTTAAGACTAGCTACAGAATCTTGCGATTCTGTAGCTGGTCTAATTTGAACACAATCGTTTTGAAATCAAGCCAAAACTAACAAAAATATATCCTACCTATTAAACAAGTCTTTTAATTGCTAATTTAAAACAAAGTGAATCATTAAACCAAAACTTCTATGCTAATTTAGGGCAAACGGAATCATGTTTGAATCTATTTCAATCAAAACAGACCCAAAACGAATATCAAGCAAACCTCTAGTCAGAATTCAATATACTCAACGGAATTATTTTTTGAGTCCAAACTAATAGAGCCGTATCAAATCTACCTTTGATACCAATCCAACTCATGCTAATTCAAGGCGTGCAACAATCGTTTGCAAATCAAATCAAACAGGAACGAATCGAACTAATTGGGAGTCGACACAATCATTATGCAAAATCATATCAATCAAAACATAGCTCCGCGATTTTAACAAACAAATCTTTTATAAAGGACGAATGCAATCATAATCCAAACGGAAATATTTATTCAAAACGAAATAAAATCATTTCCAGTAAATCAAAGTCAACAGGATTATTTTGAATTTATTAAAAACAAACAAAACTAATCGAAAGCAAACTGAATAGACTACCTTGATTACAACATACAAAATTGTTTCAAAAGCAAACCAAACAAAATCGAAAACAAACCAATCGTTTATACTATTCTGATAACAATAAAATCGCATTAACCAAATCATAGATGTGTCCGAGTTTAGCAAACAAATCTCCTGTATATGATTCATAACGATATCATTTTTGGTAAAACAAACATAACAGCGTCGTTTTGAATCTATTAAAATGAACAGAGCTAATTGAAAGCAAACCCATTCGGTTATTTTAATTCAAAGCAACTCATGAAACAAAATTAGTATTGAAATTCATACCTGGGCAGTAAGAAAATGCTTCAATCATTATAAATTTGAATTGACAAAGGCCATTGTCGCCTCGACATTTCTGAAGACAATTGAACCGGTGGTCTTTTGTTTTTTCTCATTGGCTTGAAGCCTGTCTCTCTCTTTTGACAACACTGTAACTCATTCCTCTAACGATTTGATCTTAGATTACAACAGGGGAACGTCGGTGTAATAATGTTCAAGCCAGGCAGTACATTGAGCACACGGTGATTGATCGGGCTTTGGCATCACAGGTGAGGGTTCTTTCAAGTTACCAGGGGTTTGATTGTGAAGCTTAATTCTCAGGTAGTTAGGGTCATTTTTTAGGCACGGAGGTAAGTTGGAGACATAGTCATAGGTTTCCATAAAGCATAGGCCATGAGAATAGGGATACTCTTCAGTCAAGAAACGTTCAAATTCGAAGTCTGAGTCCTCACTCAGCACTATTGGCTTCTGGTCAACGTTTTGCTTGGGTTTGTTCCTGGCACATCTGGATATCCATTGTGCATTTTTCTTCCCTTTACTGTTGACACTAGTATCACCCTTACCTTTCTTCCTCACAGGCTTCTTAATGGTTTTAGTCTTGTCTTTAGCACATGGGTCGGCCATGGTATCAGGTAGGTCAAGGTCGAGGCAATCCGAGGGTTTGACAGGGGGTAGAAGGATATGAAGTGGCACAGCTGTCCCAACCAGAGTCTCACTGACCACAACCTTGTCAATTTGAACAGACTCGGGAGTGGCAAAGCCATTCCTTGTCAGGAAGGCTTGCTAACTATCACCACTAAGGCTCAAATGGTGGACGACAAGGACCTTGATACAACAGTGATGGAAAAGGCTGCTATCATCCTTCTCACGCTTGAATCTTTTAGACATTTTGTAAAGACTATGTAAGAGATAATGTGGCATATTCAGAGGGTAAACTATAAAATTCATCAATAACCGAAGATGATACAGAAATACCAAGCCATAACGACATTCGCAGGTCACAAACTGCTTAACAATTGCCAAAAGATCGTGCCACCTGGGTTTGAGGGTAGCGAGGGGCATACATTTATCACAGCTAATAATCTTTCTTGATGTCAATAGAAGCGACCACGGCACCTTGTCTACTTTGGAGTTTTTAAACCATCTTTCCCCTGTAGCTGGTAGTCTTGTAGCTGAGCTTATGAATTCCTCATTTAGCTCGAGTTGTATGTCTCCAACCTTAGCCCTGTAGCTGTCGAAGGTGAGGGCGAATTGTTGGGCAACTGAAAGGTTAAAACCCTCAAATCTCTGGATAAACACCAACCAGCCACTATTTTCTAAATCCTCACGGGCATTGTCGAAAAGCAAGAGTGTTTGGCTACCATTAGGCTCTATGCGCACCACGGGTGCCATAGGTAAGGGTACACAGTGAGCCGAGTGAACAGGAAAGGGTTTGGACAGGGAAAACGTAGGATCGAATAGCTCACAGACTTCACCGAGACCAACAGAGGTAACCCGCGATAGGAGGGATGCATTAATGCCCAAGTGTGCGATAGTGGTGGAGCTAGATCATCCCATGCAAAACAGTTATATCCCGATGTACGATCGACGGCGCATATGGTGATTCAAATCACTGTTGCAATGTGTTAAAAGTAATGACATCAAACAATTAACGAAAACTATGGTAATTCGATCCAAAAATTTGCACAAGCAATAGTATTTGCATGATTTTAAAATCAAAACAATGTTTTGAAATCATCACCAAGGGTTCGATCATAACAAATATGTGTTGTATGGTATGATTGCACCAAGGGTATAATGTCAATGTGTTTTCATGAAACCAATGCGCTAAGAAAATTGATGAAAGACTATAACACATCAAACCACCAATGTATTAAGGACTCAATGACACTCATTATAATATCAACACAATCTTATAAAAATTAACAACAAAAAATGTCAAATGAGTAAAAGGTTTTGGTGTCTTGCCAACTGTGCGACTATATTAAATTGGAAATGTAATGACCACATAGATAAGAGTGACCATAATAATCCAGTGGCGATTTTAATGTGACTTCCAAATCAAAGTTTTCACGCTTGCAGTCGTGAAAACAAGAACAAAGGCAGATGTGCAAATAAGCGAAATAATAGTGTTTTCTTATTCAAATATTGCGATGAAAATCAAGGGTTCCAAAACACTTGTGTAGGTAGCTTATAAAGATAGGATAAAAATGTGAAATGGATGCCAACAATGGTGACACACAGGTAGAAGCAGTTATCTCTGCCAAAAGAACAAATTCAGATTATGATAATGAGAAAATTCTAACTCAAAAATAACAACCAGAAAATCATTAAAACATCATCATTAATCACATATTCCAGCAGTGCTTAAAGGATGAAAACTGATAACAGTCTCAACACAAACAAGCCATGATATTAAAGATAAAATCCCAAATACTGTTGACAGAGCCACTGCTGCCAGCAGGCGTCCATAGCCTCGACAGGGTTGCCATTTAACCCAATCTGACATCTGTATCCTGCCAAGAAGTTCCAGATCAGAATAAAGGACATTTTAAGGTCAAGAGGTTTCATATTTATGAATTTTCATATACCTGACATTGCTTCGCTGCCAGCGGGCCTGTTCAATACCCCGACGAAGTTGTCTTGGCATCATGCATGCATTTACCTGCTGCCAGCAAACCTGTTCAGCATCCTGGGGGGTTTACAAGCACTTCCCATAGCTCTTTTATGATTTAATTTTTTAAAGATATATGATTGAGCGGGGTGGCGTTGAAAATTATGATATTTTTACATATTTTTACAGACCTCAATAGAATTTTTTAGGACTGTCCTTCATTAAGATCCAGAGATGGTTTGTTTACAAAACCAACCTTCTGAGGCAGGGAGACATCTTTCGAGTTATTCCCTTAAGGAAGAGGGACAGCGTAAAAAGATAATAGATGATCATGACAGGCTTTACTCACAGATTGAAATCAGTTAACTTCTTTCAAACAACAATCCTTGTTCAACACAGATGTAAATTTCAGAAATATATATTTGATGTTTACACAATTTTTCAGCAGTCATTTCAATGAAAGAAATTTATGTTTTCTTCATCTGAACAGTTCAACATGCAGGTATGTGTATTCCAACAGCAAAAACTAATAAGCGAAAGGGAAAAATCGAAACCAAAACAGCAAAAGAAAAGCAAACAAAAGAAAAATATTTACATAGTATACAAAGGGTTGTCATCAAGCGAAATATCTTTTCAAAGCTTGGCCATTCACCGGATAGGTGTCAGGCTGTCCCTCTAGATTCTGTAACCGGAAAGAGCTGGGACCCAATTTCTCAACAATTAAAAATGGTCCAAACCATAAGTTCTGAAATTTCGTGTGCTCTACCTTCCCCTCATGCAGTTTGTCCCACTTCAAAACAAGGTCACCTACTTCGAAGTTCCTATCAGAGGCAGAGTTGGCATCAAACCAGCTTTTGACTACTAGTTGATGCTGATCTAACTTACATTTAGCTTGAGCTCTTACCTCTTCTAGTTTCATTAAAGCATTAATTTGGTTTTCCAAAGGGGGGCAGTCTTCTTCTTGTATCTTCTGCAATAACTGTAGTGAGGGAAGAAGAATGTGTGGTGGCAGAATTGCTTCTTTGTCATAAACGAGAAAAAAGGGAGAATTACCTATAGCAGTCTTTGGTGTTACCCTATCAACCCAGATTGCGTTTAACAGTGCGTTATGCCAGTTTTTGTGATTCTCAGATACCGTTCTCTTGATGATTTTAATCAAATTCTTATTAGTTTATTCTGCCAATCTGTTGCCCTGGCGGTAGTAGCTGGCCGAATACTTCAATTTAATTCATTTTTCTAGAGCGAACTCACTCATCTCAAGAGACGAAAAATAGGAAGCGTTATCGAATACTAAACAGTCAGGGATACCAAAACGGGTGATAATATTCGAATTTAGAAAGGCGATTACCTTACTGGTATTCACAGTTCTTAATGCGGTAGCTTCAGACCACCTGGTGAAGTAATCTGTGGCTGTTATGATAAACGTATGCTGTTGTGAGGATAGTGGATTGATTGGAACTAAAATATCAAGGCCCCACTGCTGAAAAGGGGAGTCTACTGAAACGAGCTACAAAGGAAAGGTTGGTTTCTGTATGCGCCCTGACGCTTTTTGACAAATTATACACTTACGGCTCAAGGCATGGGCGTCTCTAAAAAGTATGGGCCAATAATAACCGGCTCTCAAAAATTTATGGGCAGTGGTGTCACCACCAAAATGCCCACCATCTTCTCTTGCATGCAACTCTAGTAAAACTTTTTCTGCCTCATCTTTCTCAAGACAGCGCATTAGTACTCCATCAAAATTTTGACGAAACAGAATACCATTAATCAACTGAAATGAGGCATATTTTAATATTAACGCTCTTATTTTAGTAGGATCCAGGTGACGGGGGGATGACCCATGTTCGAGACAGAATTTTATATCATCATACCAGTGACTGATAGAGTTTTGTGCACAGCAAATTGCATTTTGATTGTGTTGTCCTAGGTCTGACCTATCGTTTTCTTCTTGTTGTCTTGTTGCTGAATCAGCAACTAACTTGCATAACCCTTGGCCTCTCACTATCTGAGCTGGGGTAATTTCCATGTCGTATTCTTGCAAGGAAGTAACCCAGTTAACCCTCTTTTCACCTAATTCTTTCTGCACTAACAGGTTCCTGACAGCTGGATAAGGGACAATAACTTTCGTCCTAGATTTCAAAAGATAAGACCGAAAGTGTTTGACTTCTTTGAAAATAGCGTAGGCTTGCTGATCTACTGCTGGGTAATTAAGTTCCGCACCTTTGAAAGTAGAGCTCATAAAGGCAATGGGTACTTCATTGTTTTCAGGGTTCTTTTGAGTTAGGATGGCAGCGTAGGAGCGGTCAGAAGCAAATGTGTAAAGTGTGAAGTCTTGCAAAAAGTCGGGGCTCATGAGAGAAGGAGCATCTATTATG
The DNA here is from genome assembly GCA_009831015.1 of Picea engelmannii. NCBI lineage: Eukaryota > Viridiplantae > Streptophyta > Pinopsida > Pinales > Pinaceae > Picea > Picea engelmannii. The sequence continues at coordinate 275,866 of ML801627.1, forward strand.
GCCTTTTTTATTGCATTAAAAGCTTGGTTTTCTAAGGGTCCCCAATGATATTGTGTGTCTTTCTTAATTAGGTTCTGTAAAGGTCTAACCATTTCGGAGAAACTGGGGACGAATCTCCTGACAAAGTTTATCTGGCCTAAGAAAGACTGCATAGACTTTTTGGATGTAGGACGAGGAAGTTTTGAGATGACTTGTGTCCTTTCGGGGTCGATAATCATCCCTTTGCTTGACACAATGAATCCTAAGAGTTTACCTTGTTCTACTGTGAAAATGGACTTTTTAGGATTTAAGGAAATGTCATATTTACGACATCGTTGTAGAACGGCTCTTAAATGAGCTAGATGATCGGTTTTGTTTTTGGAAAATACAGTAACATCATCTAAGTAAACTACGATGGAATGATTGATTAAGCCTCGGAAAGAGATGTCCATCACTCTCTGAAAAGTGGCACCATCATTAATCAGTCCAAAGGGCATCTTTCAATAAGCGTAGGTGCCCCATGGAGTGCGGAAGGTAGTTTTAAGTTGGTCTAGAGGAGACATCAGGAATTGGTAGCACCTTGAGAAACCATCCAATAGAGATAGTCTCTCAAAACCAGATACCTGTTGAAGGATCTGTTCCATGGGTGGGACAGGGTAGTTGTCTTTATCAGATGCTCTATTAAGGTTTCGGAAATCAACGCAAAGTCGGATTTCCCCACTTTTCTTCCGGACAGGGACAAGTTTAGAAACTCATTGAGTGTGCCTAACTGGGAAAAATATCTTAGCATTTAGGAGTTTATTCAATTCTTTTTTAACGGTCGGTTCGAGCTTAGGGTGCATCTTTCTTAACTTTTGTTGAAAAGGCAAGGTTTGGGGTTTCATAGGAATGACGTGTTGTATGATGTTAGGGTCAAAAGTTTTAAGGTCATCATATGTCCACGCAAAGACATCTTTAAATTATTTAAACATTTTAATAAATGCAACTTTTTCTTGTTGAGAACACCCCAAACTTAAATTAATGCACTGTGGATTGTCATTAGTTCCTAAGTTGACTTTTTCATATGATAAAGAGGAACTATTGGTTTTACAGTTGACCGATTTTTTGAATTTATCTTGAAGATTGTAAAATTTCTCTAATCTAACTACAGATTTAGGGATCGAATTTACCATGTTCGATGAAGATTCAGGAGTTATCGGATCTGGTATTAACGTGAAATCATGCAAATTGTCATCATGAGTGCATTCGTCAATCACCGCGCCTTGGAAGGTTTCTTCCACATGTAGGAAGCTAATAATTTGTTGATCGTCGTCGAAGACTCTCCAATTAGTAATGTTGTCAGGAACAGATGGTCTGAACAACAGTTCGACGGATAAAGCATTTGGGGACAAGCCTTCTGCAGGAAAGAGTTTGGAAGCTACGTTAGCTAATAGATCAGCTTTCGAATTATTCAATATAGAAATAGAATTTATATTGAAAGCAAAAAAATTATTCATTAAATTCCATACCTCAGATTGGTAGCTTTTAAGATGCGGAGACAGACAGTGGATAGAATCTCTTACCTGTCTAACCACGATTTCGGAGTCGCCAAAGACAGTCAAGTTTTGAATGTTCATGTCTAAAGCTTTTATGAGGCCCTGCAGTAAAGCCTCATATTCTGCTGTATTATTAGTACATTCAAATTCTAACCTGCATGCAATCAAGGTTTTGTTACCTGCCAGATCGATAATAACGCAGCCTGCACCTGCTCCTTCTTTGGACTTTGACCCGTCAAAATAAAGAGACCAAATTTGATTTTTATCGGGTGCATAAGACCATTGTGTAGAAGCTGCTAACAGCACATATGCTACAATCTCGGACTGTTGTTCTAGGTTGGTGATAGCTGAAGTCTCGACGACGAAATTGCTGAAAAAGGTATCCATCCCTTGTATCTCAGGTGAATCAGCAGAAGGTGTAAATGGTTCGTTGGGATCGTTCAAATCTATGACTGTAAGCTTTAGGTAGCGTTTGCAATTTACTTTGATCTTGTTGGGCTTGTCGTTGTCGGGAAGCCACAGGTGAGACCAAATGGTTGCGAAATAGCCGTGTAGTTGCTCTGACCAGTCCCTGCTTAAAAACAGACCATACACTTATGGAATATCCACAACAATAATATCAATGACTTGATGAACTTTGGGGTTAGACGATAATCTTATAAGGACATTTCTTAATTCGCCTATGACTTTAACACTAGTTTGATCAAGCTGTATGATTTTTAAAGTGGATGGTTCAACTTCAGCGTTAATCTTTTGACATACTGACCATGGCATCACATTGGATGACGCTCCTGAGTCTACCATACAATTGTGCACGTTTCTATTAAAGATTTCGAAAGTTAAAAAAAATGGAGGTACATTTTTGCGAGTACTAAGTGTGGAAGCTTGTGGTTTTTTATTCGCAATTTCTGAAGCTGCAGTTTCTGAAGCTAACTTGTCTACATTATTTACAAGAAGGCTTCCTTTATCGTGAGGATCAGGATTATTCTTGGCAGAAGTCTTCTAAGGAACTTTGTTCTGTACAACCTTGTTATTGCCTGAATAACCATTTTTGCTATTCTCTGTGATGTTCTGTAACATTTTTTGGAGCAGAAATGGAAATTTTAACAATTCATAAACAGAAATGTTAGCCCTTAACTTCTTTAGATCTTCAACTAAATCATAATCTAAGTTGGGGTTCACATCACTCTATTTGGTTTTAGCTGGTTTAGATTGCTTTGGGGGCAAAGTCGTAGTGTTTTCGGAAGAAGGTTTGTTTGCGGTCTTACTCCTAGTATTGTATGGATGTACTATCTCGAAGTTGGCTTGAAAAATGATATCCGAGAAGTGTCCAAAAATGTTCGGAGAAGATTCTTCTTCTTGAACTTTCTCTTATTCAACAACTTCCTCAGGAATCTCAGGAGGCATCAAGTTATCCTGGGCTTCTAGAATTGTTTGAAGGGCGTATTCCAGACTTTCTAGATTAAGGCCTTCGGTATTTGAATTAGGTCAGTTGGTGGGAAAAGGATTCTTGAATGGGGGTTTGTAAGGCCCTTTGCTCAAAGAAGCTTCTTCGGTTGTCCTTTTCAAGTCTATAACTTGATTTCACAGTTTTTGAATGACTTTAGTTAGTTTTTCTAAATCCGAGCTTTCAAGTTGTGTTTTATCTTGAGCAGGTCTAGGGAGGATCTCGATCTTCTTTTTGGAAGATGAACTAGTCTATGGTTCGTTGCTAGTAGTGTCCTTTAAACTAAGGTTATCTTTTTCAATCTAGTTGGCTTCTTCAAAGGCCTCTAACAATGTAGCTTTCTTAGATCGTTTTACCCAAATGGATATACTTTGATGCAAGGCTTTAGTATAGTATGCTATGATAAGATTCTCGGCAGGCATGGAATCCGTAGGGATTCGGTTCTTAAGTGTTAAGAATCTTTGGTTAAAGTCTTTAATTTTCTCTTTTGGGTTCATTTTTAAGCTAGAAAGCTCCATAACTAGAACTTCTGGAGACTTATCGTCTCCGAAATTTTCTAGAAAGCAAGATTCAAATTTCTCCCATGACACAATGGTATGGGGTTGTTGGGCAAAGTACCATGTAGAGGCATTGCCCTCGAAAGTATAGGGGAACAATGTACAGACTACGTCTTCATGCTCGACATTACGGAGTCTAATGGCTAACATAAACTTTTTAATGTGATCTTCGGTGATATGTTTAGAGTCAGGGTCAAACTTGGGAAGCCACTTCTCCGGATGTTTGGGTAAGGGATGTTGAGGCCCAGGTACGGCTACTGCATCCTGGTCGAGCCAAGGTCTAGCAGGATTGTTCTGGTTGGCTATTGATGTAGGCGGTGTGGAAGGCTAAAAAGGGGAACTGCCTTCGTCAAAAGAGTCTTCTCCAGAAGAAGAAGGAGATGATGGAGGTGGTGAGGGTGGTATTCCAGATCCTCCTGCAGTAGGAGTGAGGATAGGATCTGTAGGGTTTAAAGTGATGTTAGTGCCTCCAAGTTGTTCTCTGATATCAAAGAAATCTAAAGGTTGGTCCAAAGGCCAATTTGGTTGTCTTAAACGGGCGAAGGCACTATGTGTTCTTAGAAGAGATTGGCGGACAGTCTCTTGTACGTCACCACGTGTAGGATTCGGGGTTGTCGGTTCAACTGTGATCCGTAGATCGTCGGTTGATGTGGTTGTTGTTAGAGGGGGGATGTTTTCATTTGAATGGCTTATTGTCACTATAGGTGAGTGGTTAGGTGGTGGAGGAGTCTTACAACCGCCTCGTGCCATTAATCAATTTCAGGCCCTCCTTCTAGCGCATTTGTTGGCAGGCGAAAATGAACGCTTGCCAACTGGAAGAGTGGATACGGTCCGGGGTTGTCTAAATAACCCAAGTCGTTTGGGATGATCCACCCTGACGGGTTTAGCGGCTCTGTTGGCCAATCTAAGTCCTAAGAAAACGAAAGAAAACTAACTAAAGGAACTAATGAAAACAACAATTAAAACAAACTAATAAATAAATCTAAAATAAATATATACAATTAACTATCTAATACTATAATAATTCTGTGAAATAAAACGTTCAACTATCAACAGAATTAGATCTTAATCACAAATGTACAATATTTACATATTACAGTTTTTACATGAAAACCTGGGAAAATCATTTGTGAGTTGTCCTGTGACAGCAGAACTGTTTTTTTTTCCATTTTATAATTTTATGAGAAAGAAATAAAATGAAAACTAACTAAGTTGGGCAATTAAAATAATAATCCTAACTAATAAATCTGAACTAATATATCTATCTAAACTAATTAAATAACACTAATAAACTAACCTGTAATAATGTTTTCCACTTTGTCCTGTGTAAAGGATTCAGTTCAGCTATTCGATGGGAGGAAACCCACACCACATTCTCTGCAAGCTTCTTGTAAACCAGAAGCAGCAGTGCTCTTTTGAATATTAATAACAGAACAAACAAGACATAAAATTGACAACAATCTTATGATTTACAAATCATCGCATTTAGATAAATCTGTGTGCAAAGATCTGTACAAAAATTATTCATTTAACGAAGAAGTTAAACCTTTAATTCCTTAAATTGAAACAAAGCAAATGTTGTACTTTTTAAAATAAGAGAGATCAGATATAGACTACACATAAATCAAATCACATCAACCTGCAATGAATCATGATAGCTAAAGTAGTCGATAATTGATTGCAAACTGATCTGAAGAACACTTGAAATAAAAGTTTGATATATTGAAAGCTAAAGTTGTTACAAGACATCAACTTTCATCCCAGTCTGTATCATAAATCCATAGTCTGGTTCTCCCAACAGTGATGATGGGTCCATTACAAAAAATAACCAGTATTTAAAGATCACAGGGTAAAACATCCCTGTGAGAATTATCAAAACAGTTTACAAAAAATCTGGGAACAATTTCCCAAGTCCCTATTTCTGACTAAAGCTAACAGTCTATAACAAGACTATATTACAAAAGTATCTCCTAAACTGCCACAGCATATCCAATTGGTCAGTGAAATTCATATGCACTTGAAAATGCACAAAAATAGACAAGTTTAGATGACATTTTATTTGTAAAACTAACAAAAATATAAATATTAAGACTAGCTACAGAATCTTGCGATTCTGTAGCTGGTCTAATTTGAACACAGAATCATTTTAAAATCAAACCAAAACTAACAAAAATATATCCTACCTATTAAACAAGTCTTTTAATTGCTAATTTAAAACAAAGTGAATCATTAAACCAAAACTTCTATGTTAATTTAGAGCAAACGGAATCATGTTTGAATCTATTTCAATCAAAACGGACCCAAAACGAATATCAAGCAAACCTCTGGTCAGAATTCAATATACTCAACAGAATTATTTTTTGAATCCAAACTAACAGAGTCGTATCAAATCTACCTTTGATACCAATCCAACTCATGCTAATTCAAGGCGCGCAACAATCATTTGCAAATCAAATCAAACAGGAACGAATCGAACTAACTGGGGGTCGACACAATCATTATGCAAAATCGTATCAATCAAAACATAGCTACGCGATTTTAACAAACAAATATTTTATACAGGTCGAATGCAATCATAATCCAAACGAAAATATTTATTCAAAACGAAACAGAGTCGTTTCCGATAAATCGAAGTCAACGGGATTATTTTGAATTTATTACAAACAAACAAAAATAATTGAAAGAAAACCGAATTGACTACCCTGATTCAAACATACAAAATTGTTTCAAAAGCAAACCAAACAAAATCGAAAACAAACCAATCGTTTATACTATTCTGATAACAATAAAATGGCATTAACAAAATCATGGTTGTGTCCGAGTTTAGCAAACAAATCTCATGTATATGATTCATAACGATATCATTTTTGGTAAAACAAACATAACAAAGTCGTTTTGAATCTATTAAAATGAACAGAGCTAATTGAAAGCAAACCCATTCGGTTATATTAATTCAAAGCAACTCATGAAACAAAATTAGTATTGAAATTCATACCTGGGCAGTAAGAAAATGCTTCGATCATGATAACTTTGAATTGACAAAGGTCGTTGCCGCCTTGACATTTTTGAAGATAATTTAACCGATGGTCTTTTGTTTTTTCTCGTTGGCTTGAAGCCTGTCTCTCTCTTTTGACAACACTGTAACTCGTTCCTCTAATGATTTGATCTTAGATTGCAATAGGGGAACGTCGGTGTAATAATGTTCAAGCCAGACATTACATTGATCACACAGTGATTGATCGGGCGTTGGCATCACAGGTGAGGGTTCTTTCAAGTTACCAGGGGTTTGATTGTGAATCTTAATTCTCGGGTAGTTAGGGTCGTTTTTTAGGCACGGAGGTAAGTTGGAGACATAGTCATAGGTTTCCATAGAGCATAGGCCATGAGAATAGGGATACTCTTCAGTCAAGAAATGTTCAACTTCGGAGTCCGAGTCCTCGCTCAGCACTATTGGCTTCTGGTCAACGTTTTGCTTGGGTTTGTTCCTGGCACATCTGGATATCCATCATGCATTTTTCTTCCCTTTACTGTTGACACCAGTATCACCCTTACCTTTCTTCCTCACAGGCTTCATAGCAGTTTTAGTTTTGTCTTTTGCAAATGGGTCGGCCATGGTATCGGGTAGGTTAAGGTCGGGGCAATCCGAGGGTTTGACAGGGGGTAGAAGGATATGAAGTGGCACGGCTGTCCCAACCAGAGTCTCACTGACCACAACCTTGTCAATTTGAACAGACTCGGGAGTGGCAAAGCCATTCCTTGTCAGGAAGGCTTGCCAACTATCACCACTAAGGCTCAAATGGTGGACGACAAGGACCTTGATCAAGCAGTGATGGAAAAGGTTGCTATCAGCCTTCTCATGCTTGAATCTTTTAGACATTTTGTAAATACTACGTAAGAGATAATGTGGCATATTCAGAGGGTAAACTATAAAATTCATCAATAACCGAAGATGATACAGAAATACCAAGCCATAACGACCTTCGTAGGTCACAAAATGCTTAACAATTGCCAAAAGATCGTGCCACCCGGGTTTGAGGGTAGCGAGAGACATACCTTTATCGCAGCTAACAATCTTTCTTGATGTGAATAGAAGCAACCACAGCACCTCGTCTACTTTGAAGCTTTCAAAGCATCTTTCCCCTGTAGCTGAGTTTATGAATTCCTCATTTAGCTCGAGTTGTATGTCTCCGACCTTAGCCATGTAGCCGTCGAAGGTGAGGGCGAATTGTTGGGCAACCGAAAGGTTAAAACCCTCAAATCTCTGGATAAACACCAGCCAGCCACTATTTTCTAAATCCTCATGGGCATTGTCAAAAAGCAAGATTGTTTGGATACCATTAGGCTCTATGTGCACCACAGGTTCCATAGGCAAGGGTACACAGTGAGCCGAGTGAACGGGCAAGGGTTTGGACAGGGGCAAACGCAGGATCGAATAGCTCATAGACTTCCCCGAGACCAACAGAGGTAACCCACGATAGGAGGGATTCATTAATGCCCAAGTGTGCAAGGGTGGTGGAGCTAGATCAGCCCATGCAAAACAGTTATATCCTGATGTACAATCAACGGCATATGGTGATTCAAATCACTGTTGCAATGTGTTAAAAGTAATGACATCAAACAATTAACAGAAACTATGGTAGGTCGATCCAAAAATTTACACAAGCAATAGTATTTGCATGATTTTAAAATCAAAACAATGTTTCGAAGTCATCACCAAGGGTTCAATCATAACAAATATGTGTTGTATGGTATGATTGCACCAAGGGTCTAACCATAATGTCAATGTGTTTTCATGAAACCAATGTGCTAAGAAAATCGATGAAAGACTATAACACATCAAACCACCAATGTATTAAGGACTCAATGACACTCATTATAATAACACAATCTTATAAAAGTTAACAACAAAAAATGTCAAATGAGTAAAAGGTTTTCGTGTATTGCCAACTGTGCGACTATATTAAATTGGAAATGCAATGAACACATAGATAAGAGTGACCATAATAATCCAGTGGCGATTTTAATGTGACTTCCAAATCAAAGTTTTCACGCTTGCAGTCGTGAAAACGAGAACAAAGGCAGATGTGCAAATAAGCGAAATAACAGTGTTGTCTTATTCAAATATTGGGATGAAAATCAAGGGTTCCAAAACACTTGTGTAGGTAGCTTACAAAGATAGGATAAAAATGTGAAATAGCTGCCAACAATGGCGACACACTGGTAGAAGCAGTTATCTCTGCCAAAAGAACAAATTCATATTATGATAATGAGAAAATTCTAACTCAAAAATAACAACCAGAAAATCGTTAAAACATCATCATTAATCACATATTCCAGCAGTGCTTAAAGGATGAAAATTGATAACAGTCTCAAGACAAACGAGCCACGATATTAAAGATAAAATCCCCAATATTGTTGATAAAGCCATTGCTGCCAGCAGGCATCCATAGCCTCGACAGGGTTGCCATTTAACCCACTCTGACATCTATATCATACCAAGAAGTTCCAAATCAGAATAAAGGACATTTTAAGGTCAAGAGGTTTCATATTTATGAATTTTCATATACCTGACATTGCTTTGCTGCCAGCGGGCCTGTTCAGTACCCCAGCGAAGTTGTCTTGGCGTCATGCATGCATTTACCTGCTGCCAGCAGACCTGTTCAGCATTCGACGAGTTTACAAGCACTTCCCACAGATCTTTTATGATTTAATTTTTTAAAGATATATGATTGAGCGGGGTGGCACTGAAAATTATGATATTTTAACATATTTTTACAGACCTCAACAAAAAAATTTAGGATTGTCCTTAATTAAGATCTAGAGATGGTTTGTTTACAAAACCAACCTTCTGAGGCAGGGAGACATCTTTCGAGTTATTCGCTTAAGGAAGAGGGACAGCATAAAAAGATAATAGATGATCATGACAGGCTTTACTCACAGATTGAAATCAGTTAACTTCTTTCAAACAACAGTCCTTGTTCAACATAGATGTAAATTTCAGAAATATATATTTGATGTTTACACAATTTTTCAGCAGTCATTTCAATGAAAGAAATTTATGTTTTCTTCGTCTGAACAGTTCAGCATGCAGGTATGTGTATTCCAACAGCAAAAACTAATAAGTGCAAGGGAAAAATCGAAACCAAAACAACAAAAGAAAAGCAAACAAAAGAAAAATATTTACATAGTATACAAAGGGTTGTCATCAAGCGAAATATCTTTTCAGAGCTTGGCCATTCACCGGATAGGTGTCAGGCTGTCCCTCTAGACTTTGTAACCGGAAAGAGCTGGGACCCAATTTCTCAGCAATTAAAAATGGTCCAAGCCATAAGTTCTGAAATTTCATGTGCTCTCCCTTCCCCTCATGCGGTTTGTCCCACTTCAAAACAAGGTCACCTACTTCGAAGTTCCTATCAAAGGCAGAGTTGGCATCAAACCATCTTTTGACTACTAGTTGATGCTGATCTAACTTACGTTTAGCTTGAGCTCTTACCTCTTCTAGTTTCATTAAAGAATTAATTCGGTTTTCCAAAGGGGGACAGTCTTCTTCTTGTATCTTCTACGATAACTGTAGTGAGGGATGAAGAATGTGTGGTGGCAGAATTGCTTCTTTTCCATAGACGAGAAAAAGGGAGAGTTACCTACAGCAGTCTTTGGTGTTACCCTATCAGCCCAGATTGCGTTTAACAGTGCATTATGCCAGTTTTTGTGATTCTCAGATACCGTTCTCTTGATGATTTTAATCAAATTCTTATTAGTTGATTTTGCCAATCCATTGAACTGGGGGTAGTAGCTGGCCGAATACTTCAATTTAATTCCTTTTTTTAGAGCGAACTCACTCATCTAAAGAGACAAAAAATAGGAAGCATTATCGAATACTAAACAGTCAGGGATACCAAACGGGTGATAATATTCGAATTTAGAAAGGCGATTACCTGACTGGTATTCACAGTTCTTAATGCGACAGCTTCAGACCACCTGGTGAAGTAATATGTGGCTCTTATGATAAACTTATGTTGTTGTGAGGATGGCGGATTGATTGGACCTATAATATCAAGGCCCCACTGCTGAAAAGGGGATTCTACTAAAACGAGCTGCAAAGGAAAGGTTGGTTTCTGTATGCGCCGGATGCTTTTTGACAAATTATACACTTACGACACAAGGCATGGGTGTCTCTAAAAAGTGTGGGCCAGTAATAACCGGCTCTCAAAACTTTATGGGCAGTGGTATCACCACCAAAATCCACACCAGCTTCTCCTGCATGCAACTCTAGTAAAACTTTTTCTGCCTCATCTTTCTCAAGACAGCGCATTAGTACTCCATCAAAATTTTGACGAAACAGAATACCATTGATCAACTGAAATGAGGCAGATTTTAATCTTAACGCTCTTATTTTAGTAGGATCCAGGTGACGGGGGGCTGACCCATGTTCGAGATAGAATTTTATATCATCATACCAGGGACTGACAGAGTTTTGTGCACAGCAGATTACATTTTGATTGTGTTGTCCTAGGCCTAACCTATCATTTTCTTCTTGTTGTCTTGTTGTTGAATCAGCAACTAACTTGCATAACCCTTGGCCTCTCACTATCTGAGCTGGGGTAATTTCCATGTCGTATTCTTGCAAGGAAGTAACCCAGTTAGCCCTCTTTTCACCTAATTCTTTCTGCACTAACAGGTTCCTGACGGCTGGATAAAGGGCAATAACTTTCGTCCTAGATTTCAAAAGATAAGAACGGAAGTGTTTGACTTCTTTGAAAATAGCGTAGGCTTGTTGATCTACCGCTGGGTAATTAAGTTCCGCACCTTTGAAAGAAGAGTTCATAAAGGCAATGGGTACTTCATTGTTTTCAGGGTTCTTTTTAGTTAGGATGGCAGCGTAGGAGCGGTCAGAAGCAAATGTGTAAAGTGTGAAGTCTTGCGAAAATTCGGGGCTCATGAGAGAAGGAGCATCTATTATGGCCTTTTTTATTGCATTAAAAGCTTGGTTTTCTAAGGGTCCCCAATGATATTGTCCGTCTTTCTTAATTAGGTTCTGTAAAGGTCTAACCATTTCGGAGAAACTGGGGACGAATCTCCTGACGAAGTTTATCTGGCCTAAGAAAGACTGCATAGACTTTTTGGATGTAGGAGGAGGAAGTTTCGAGATGACTTGTGTCCTTTCGAGGTCGATAATCATCCCTTTGCTTGACACAATGAATCCTAAGAGTTTACCTTGTTCTACTGCGAAAATGGACTTTTTAGGATTTAAGGAAATGCCATATTTACGACATCGTTGTAGAACGGCTCTTAAATGAGCTAGATGATCGGTTTTGTTTTTGGAAAATACAGTAACATCATCTAAGTAAACTACGACGGGTTGATTGATTAAGCCTCGGAAAGGGATGTACATCGCTCTCTGAAAAGTGGCACCGGCATTAATCAGTCCAAAGGGCATCTTTCAATAAGCGTAGGTGCCCCATGGAGTGCGGAAGGTAGTTTTAAGTTGCTCTGGAGGAGACATAAGGAATTGGTTGTACCCTGAGAAACCATCCAATAGAGATAGTCTCTCAGAACCAGATACTTGTTGAAGGATCTGTTCCATGGGTGGGACAGGGTAGTTCTCTTTATTAGACGCTCTATTAAGGTTTTGGAAATCGACGTAAAGTCGGATTTCCCCACTTTTCTTCCGGACAGGGACAAGGTTAGAAGCCCATTGAGTGTGTCTAACTGGGAAAATTATCTTAGCATTTAGGAGTTTATTCAATTCTTTTTTAACGGTCGGTTCGAGCTTAGGGTGCATCTTTCTTACCTTTTGTTGAAAAGGCAAGGTTTGGGGTTTCATAAGAATGACGTGTTGTATGATGTTAGGGTCAAAAGTTTTAAGGTCATCATACGTCCATGCAAAGACATCTTTAAATTCTTTAAACAATTTAATAAATGCAACTTTTTCTTCTTGAGAACACCCCAAACCTAAATTAATGCACTGTGGATTGTCATTAGTTCCTAAGTTGACTTTTTCATATGATAAAGAGGAACTATTGGTTTTACAGTTGACCGATTTTTTGAATTTATCTTGAAGATCGTAAAATTTCTCTAATCTAACTACAGATTTAGGGATCGAATTTAGCATGTCCAATGAAGATTCAAGAGTTCTCGGATCTGGTATTATCGTGAAATCGCGCAAATTGTCGTCATGAGTGCATTCGTCAATCACCGCGCCTTGGAAGGTTTCTTCCATATGTAGGAAGCTAATAATCTGTTGATCGTCGTCAAAGACTCTCCAATTCGTAATGTTGTCGAGAATGGATGGTCTGAACAATAGTTTGACAGAGAAATCATTTGGGGACAAGCCTTCTGCAGGAAAGTGTTTGGAAACTACGTTAGCTAATAGATAAGCTTCTGAATTATTCAATCTAGGAATAGAATTTATATTGAAAGCAAAAAACTTATTCATTAAATTCCATACCTCAGATTGGTAGCTTTTAAGATGCAAAGACAGACAGTGGATAGAATCTCTTACCTGTCTGACCACGATTTTGGAGTCACCAAAGACAGTCAAGTTTTGAATGTTCATGTCTAAAGCCTTTCTGAGGCCCTGCAATAAAGCCTCATATTCTGTTGTGTTATTAGTACATTCAAATTCTAACCTGCATGCAATCAAGGTTTTGTTACCTGCCGGATCGATAATAATGCAGCCTGCACCTGCTCCTTCTTTGGACTTTGACCTGTCAAAATAAAGAGACCAAATTTGATTTTTATCAGGTGCATAAGACCATTGTGTAGAAGCTGATGGCTGCACATATGCTACAATCTCGGACTGTTGTTCTGGGTTGGTGATAGCTGAAGTCTCGGCGACGAAATTGCTGAAAAAGGTATCCATCCCTTGTATCTCGGGTGAATCAGCAGAAGGTGTAAATGGTTCGTTGGGATCGTTCAAATCTGTGACTGTAAGCTTTAGGTAGCGTTCGTGATTTACTTTGATCTTGTTGAGCTTGTCCTTGTTGGGAAGCCACAGGTGAGACCAATCGGTTGCGAAATAGCCGTGTAGTTGCTCTGACCAGTCCCTGCCTAAAAAAAGAACATACGCTTATGGAATATCCACAACAATAATATCAATGACTTGATGAACTTTGGGGTTAGACGATAATCTTATAAGGACATTTCTTAATTCCCCTATGACTTTAACACTAGTTTGATCAAGCTATATGATTTTTAAAGTGGATGGTTCAACTTCAGCATTAATCTTTTGACATACTGACCATGGCATCACATTGGATGACGCTCCTGAGTCTACCATACAATTGTGCACGTTTCTATTAAAGATTTCGAAAGTTAACAAAAATGGAGGTACATTTCTGTGAGTACTAAGTGTGGAAGCTTGTGGTTTTTTATTCGCAGTTTCTGAAGCTAACTTATCTACATTATTTACAGGAAGGCTTCCTTTATCGTGAGGATGAAGATTATTCTTGGTGAAAGAGTTCTGAGGAACTTTGTTCTGTACAACCTTGTTAATGCTTGAATTACCATTTTTGCTATTCTCTGCGATGTTCTGTAACATTTTTTGTAGCAAAAATGGAAATTTTAACAATTCATAAACAGAAATGTTAGCCCTTAACTTCTTTAGATCTTCAACTAAATCATAATCTAAGTTGGGGTTCACATGACTCTGTTTGGTTTCAGCTGGTTTAGATTTCTTTGGGGGCAAAGTCGTAGTGTTTTCGGAAGAAGGTTTGTTTGTGGTCTTACTCCTAGTATTGTATGGATGTACTGTCTTGAATTTGGCTTGAAAAATGATATCCAAGAAGTATCAAAAAATGTTCGGAGAAGATTCTTCTTCTTGAACTGTCTCTTGTTCAACAACCTCCTCAGGAATCTCAGGAGGCATCAAGTTATCCTGGGGTTCTAGAATTGTTTGAAGGGCGTATTGCAGACTTTCTAGATTAAGGCCTTCGGTATTTGGATTAGGTCGGTTGGTGGGAAAAGGCTTCCTGAACGGGGGTTTGTAAGGCCCTTTGCTTGAAGAATCTTCTTTGTTTGTCCTTTTCAAGTCTATAACTTGATTTGACAGTTTTTGAACGACTTTAATTAGGTTTTCTAAATCCAAGCTTTCAGGTTGTGTTTTATTTTGAGCAGGTCTAGGGAGGATCTCGATCTTCTTTTTGGAAGATGAACTAGTCTCTGGTTCGTTGCTAGTAGTGTCCTTTAAACTAAGGATGCCTTTTTCAATCTGGCTGGCTTCTTCAAAGGCCTCTAACAATGTAGCTTTCTTAGATCGTTTTACCCAAATGGCTATACTTTGATGCAAGGCTTTAGTATAGTATGCTATGATAAGATTCTCGGCAGGCATGGAATCCATAGGGATTCGGTTCTTAAGTGTTAAGAATCTTTGGTTAAAGTCTTTAATTTTCTCTTTTGGGTTCATTTTTAAGCTAGAAAGCTCCATAACTAGAACTTCTGGAGACTTATCGTCTCCGAACTTTTCCAGAAAGCAAGATTCAAATTTCTCCCATGACACAATGATATGGGGTTGCTGGGAAAAGTATCATGTAGAGGCATTGCCCTCGAAAGTATAGGGGAACAACCTACAGACTACGTCTTCATGCTCGACATTATGGACTCTAATGGCTAACATAAAATTTTTAATGTGATCTTCGGTGATCTGTTTAGAGTCAGGGTCAAACTTGGGAAGCCACTTCTCCGGATGTTTGGGTAAGGGATGTTGAGGCCCAGGTATGGCTACTGCATCCTGGTCGAGCCAAGTTCTGGCAGGATTGTTCTGGTTGGCCATTGGTGTAGGCGGTGTGGAAGGCTGAGAAGGGGAACTACCTTCGTCATAAGAGTCTTCTCTGGAAGAAGAAGGAGATGATGGAGGTGGTGAGGGTGGTCTTCCAGATCCTCTACACCAGGAGTGAAGATTGGATCTGTAGGGTTTAAAGTGAGGTTAGTGCCTCCAAGTTGTTCTCTGATAACAGAGAAATCTAAAGGTTGGTCTAAAGGTCGATTTGGTTGCCTTAAATCGACAAAGGAACTATGTGTTCTTAGAAGAGATTGGCGGGCAGTCTCTTGTACATCACCACCTGTAGGATTCGGGGTTGTCGGCTCAACTATGATCCGTAGATCGTCGGTTGATGTGGTTGTTGTTTGAGGGGGGATGTTGTCGTTTGAATGGCTTCTTGTCACTATAGGTGAGCGGTTAGGTGGTGGAGGAGTCTTACAACCACCTCGTGCCATTAATAAATTCCAGGCCCTCCTTCTAGTGCCATTTGTTGACGGGCGAAAATGAACGCTCGCCAATTGGAAGAGTGGATCCGGTCCGGGGTTGTCTAAATAACCCAAGTCATTTGGGATGATCCACCCTGACGGGTTTAGCGGTTCCGTTGGCCGATCTAAGTCCTAAGAAAACAAAAGAAAACTAACTAAAGGAACTAATGAAAACAACAATTAAAACAAACTAATAAATAAATCTAAAATAAATATATACAATTAACTATCTAATACTATAATAATTCTATGAAATAAAACGTTCAACTATCAACAGAATTAGATCTTAATCACAAATGTACAATATTTACAGATTACAATTTTTACATGAAAACCTGCGAAAATCATTTGTGAGCTGTCCTGTGACAGCGAAACTGTTTTTTTTTATTTTATAATTTTATGAGAAAGAAATAAAATGAAAACTAACTAAGCTGGGCAATTAAAATAATAATCCTAACTAATAAATCTGAACTAATATATCTATCTAAACTAATTAAATAACACTAATAAACTAACCTGTAATAACGCTTTCCACTTTGTCCTGTGTAAAGGATTCAGTTCAGCTATTCGATGGGAGGAAACCCACACCACATTCTCTGCAAGCTTCTTGTAAACCAGAAGCAGTAGTGCTCTTTTGAATATTACTAACAGAACAAACAAGACATAAAATTGACAGCAATCTTATGATTTACAAATCATCGCATTTAGATAAATCTATGTGCAAAGATTTGTACAAAAATTATTCATTTAACGAAGAAGGTAAACCTTTACTTCCTTAAATTGAAACAAAGCAAATGTTGTAATTTTTAAAATAAGAGAGATCAGATAAGGACTACACATAAATCAAATCACATCAACCTGCAATGAATCATGATAGCTAAAGTAGTCGATAATTGATTGCAAACTGATATGAAGAAAACTTGAAATAAATGTTTGATATATTGAAAGCTAAAGCTGTTACAAGACATCAACTTTCATCCCAGTCTGTATCATAAATCCATAGTCTGGTTCTCCCAACAGTGATGATGGGTCCATTACAAAAAATAACCAGTATTTAAAGGTCACAGGGTAAAACATCCTTGTGAGAATTATCAAAACAGTTTACAAAAAATCTGGGAACAATTTCCCAAGTCCCTATTTCTAACTAAAGCTAACAGCCTGTAACAAGACTATATTACAAAAGTATCTCCTAAACTGCCACATCATATCCAATTGGTCATTGAAATTCGTATGCACCTAAAAATGGACAAGAATATACAAGTTTAGATGACATTTTATTTGTAAAACTAACAAAAATCTAAATTTTAAGACTAGCTACAGAATCTTGCGATTATGTAGCTGGTCTAATTTGAACACAGGATCGTTTTAAAATCAAACCAAAACTAACAAAAATATATCCTACCTATTAAACAAGTCTTTTAATTGTTAATTTAAAACAAAGTGAATCATTAAACCAAAACTTCTATGCTAATTTAGGGCAAACGGAATCATGTTTGAATCTATTTCAATCAAAATAGACCCAAAACGAATATCAAGCAAACCTCTGGTCATAATTCAATATACTCAACAGAATTATTTTTTGAATCCAAACTAACAGAGTCGTATCAAATCTACCTTTGATACCAATCCAACTCATGTTAATTCAAGGCGCACAACAATCATTTTCAAATCAATTCAAACAGGAACGAATCGAACTAACTGGGGGTCGACACAATCATTATGCAAAATCATATCAATCAAAACATAGCTACGTGATTTTAACAAACAAATCTTTTATACAGGTCGAATGCAATCATAATCCAAATGAAAATATTTATTCAAAACGAAACAGAATCATTTCCGGTAAATCGAAGTCAACAGGATTATTTTGAATTTATTAAAAACAAACAAAACTAATCGAAAGAAAACTGAATCGACTACCCTGATTCAAACATACAAAATTGTTTCAAAAGCAAACCAAACAGAATCGAAAACAAACCAATCGTTTATACTATTCTTATAACAATAAAATCGCATTAACCAAATCATAGCTGTGTCCGAGTTTAGCAAACAAATCTCCTGTATATGATTCATAACTATATCATTTTTGGTAAAACAAACGTAACATAGTCGTTTTGAATCTATTAAAACGAACAGAGCTAATTGAAAGCAAACCCATTCGGTTATATTAATTCAAAGCAACTCATGAAACAAAATTAGTATTGAAATTCATACCTTGGCAGTAAGAAAATGCTTCGATCATGATAACTTTGAATTGACAAAGGCCGTTGTCGCCTCGATGTTTCTGAAGACAATTGAACCGGTGGTCTTTTGTTTTTTCTCGTTGGCTTAAAGCCTGTCTCTCGCTTTTGACAGCAATGTAACTCATTCCTCTAACGATTTGATCTTAGATTACAATAGGGGAACGTCAGTGTTATAACGTTCAAGCCAGACATTACATTGAGCACATGGTGATTGATCAGGCTTTGGCATCACAGGCGAGGGTTCTTTCAAGTTACCACAGGTTTGATTGTGAAGCTTAATTATCGGGTAGTTAGGGTCGTTTTTGAGGCACGGAGGTAAGTTGGAGACATAGTCATAGGTTTCCATAGAGCATAGGCCATGAGAATAGGGATACTCTTCAGTCAAGAAACGTTCAACTTTGGAGTCCAAGTCCTCGCTCGACACTATTGGCTTCTGGTCAACATTTTGCTTGGGTTTGTTCCTAGCACATCTGGATATCCATCGTGCATTTTTCTTCCCTTTACTGTTGACACCAGTATCACCCTTACCTTTCTTCCTCATAGGCTTCTTAGTGGTTTTAGTCTTGTCTTTAGCACACGGGTTGGCCATGGTATCGAGTAGGTCAAGGTCGGGGCAATTCGAGGGTTTGACAGGGGGTAGAAGGATATGAAGTGGCACGATTGTCCCAACCAGAGTCTCACTGACCACAACCTTGTCAATTTGAATAGACTCGGGAGTGGAAAAGCCATTCCTTGTCAGGAAGGCTTGCCAACTATCACCACTAAGGCTCAAATGGTGGACGACAAGGACCTTGATCAAGCAGTGATGGAAAGTCTGCTATCAGCCTTCTCACGCTTGAATCTTTTAGAAATTTTATAAAGACTACGTAAGAGATAATGTGGCATATTCAGAGGGTAGCCTATAAAATTCATCAATAACCAAAGATGATATAGAAATACCAAGCCATAACGACCTTCACAGGTCACAAATTGCTTAACAATTGCCAAAAGATCGTGCCACCTGGGTTTGAGGGTAGCGAGAGGCATACCTTTATCGCAGCTAACAATATTTCTTGATGTGAATAGAAGCGACCACGGCACCTCGTCTACTTTGGATTTTTTAAACCATCTTTCCCCTGTAGCTGGTAGTCCTGTAGCTGAGCTTATGAATTCCTCATTTAGCTCGAGCTGTATGTCTCCGACCTTAGCCCTGTAGCCGTCGAAGGTGAGGGCGAATTGTTGGGCAACCGAAAGGTTAAAACCCTCAAATCTCTGGATAAACATCAGCCAACCATTATTTTCTAAATCCTCACCAGCATTGTCGAAAAGCAAGAGTGTTTGGCTACCATTAGGCTCTATGCGCACCACGGGTGCCATAGGTAAGGGTACACAGTGAGCGGAGTGAATGGGCAAGGGTTTGGACAGGGAAAACGCAGGATCGAATAGCTCACAGACTTCCTCGAGACCAACAGAGGTAACCCGCAATAGGAGGGATGCATTAATGCCCAAGTGTGTGAGGGTGGTGGAGCTAGATTAGCCCATGCAAAATAGTTATATCCCGATGTACAACCGACGGCGCATATGGTGATTCAAATCACTGTTGCAATGTGTTAAAAGTAATGAAATCAAACAATTAACGGAAACTATGGTAGGTCAATCCAAAAATTTGCACAAGCAATAGTATTTGCATGATTTTAAAATCAAAACAATGTTTAGAAATCATCACCAAGGGTTCGATCATAACAAATATGTGTTGTATGGTATGATTGCACCAAGAGTCTAACCATAATGTCAATGTGTTTTCATGAAACCAATGCGCTAAGAAAATCGATGAAAGACTATAACACATCAAACCACCAATGTATTAAGGACTCAATGACACTCATTATAATATCAACACAATCTTATAAAAATTAACAACAAAAAATGTCAATTGAGTAAAAGGTTTTGGTGTCTTGCCAACTGTGCGACTATATTAAATTGGAAATGCAATGAACACATAGACAAGAGTGACCATAATAATCCAGTGGCGATTTTAATGTGACTTCCAAATCAAAGTTTTCATGCTTGCAGTCGTGAAAACGAGAACAAAGGCAGGTGTGCAAATGCGCGAAATAATAGTGTTGTCTTATTCAAAGATTGCGATGAAAATCAAGGGTTCCAAAACACTTGTGTAGGCAGCTTATAAAGATAGGATAAAAATGCGAAATGGCTGCCAACACCTCCTTATGTTAATAGCTTAGTATTTTTAATGGCAAGGGCCTCTGCCCCGATTCAATTGGATGTGTGGGTATGCATAGCCACCATAGCTTGTTTGGTTGATTGATTTTCTACAACAGTGGCGAATTGTTTGGTTGATATACAGTCACTGGTATTTGCACTAATAATTATTCGGATGATAGTTGGTATTGGTTACAAATGCTTGGTGTTGCTCACGCATATCGCGTTTATTGATGATTGAAAACGTCAACGTAATTTTGCCCGCAAAGTGTTGCTAAATCCTATTATACTAAAAATGAAATAATACTAGTAGGTGGGACCCCCTTGAAATATTGGAGAGCAGACCAGTGCATTTTTTATGTTGAGACAATGTGCGACACATGGTTGATGAAGATATTGTGTTATTGGTTATGAAATGAGCTTATGAAAGGTTGGTTTCTTACGTTACTACATCCTACGCTTTCATTAATGTCATTGTTGCATGTTCTTATTGCACCTGCATAACAAATATGTTAGTGGAAATTGCATAAAGGCGGTTTTGAGGAAAAGCAAAATACTATAACACATGCAAAAAGAGACCTAGCTCTGCAATACTACATGCATAAAGTGTTGTTGAGTATTGATAACAAGGAAATGGTTGTGAAAAAATGTTAAATTACATTTTATATGTATGCATATGGTGGAAATTTTGGTGGCGCATGGGAGTAATGGCTTTGCAATTTTTATGGTGATTATGTTATGGTTCAGATTGATGTTGATCACGCTATTTGTGATAATTCTATACATGATCGTTTAGGTTGTATAGTGGTCAAGCGATTTAATTAAGTTATATTGGGGATAAGAACATGGGTGGGGCATTTGTCAAGGTAACCATGCGAATGGTTGAATTGTTATGTAGAACTTGGATTATGTTATGGTTTAAATGGTTGATATTATCGATGCATGGGTTGATTAATGGTGTTAATGGGGGCTCGCTGACATGTAATGTGGAGTAAATGAAATATGGGTGGAGGCGACATGCATTTACTACACGTCACCTTTACCCTTCCCATTGGCCGCCACCTTAATCGATCTATTGTTCGAGTTGGTTGTTGTGTTCATGCTCTGAATTTTTAGCAAGGTGAATCTGCTCAACCACCTCTCATCTTAAGGTTTTCGATTAACAGGTATGTCTCTTTTTCCCATTCTTGACTTCACTTTGGTTATGAAATGTTTTTGGCTCAGTTGTATGGGTTGATGTTTGTCCTGATTGTTGCAATTGTGTGGAATTTTGGTTTTGAATGGGAAATGGATGGTTATGCTTATAATTGTTTTGGGGTCATCAGAGTTGGTGGTCTTCCTGGGTGATATCTCTTTGTTACCACTGCATTTTGCTAAAGGGTTTTAAATCATGGCGGGATGGTTTTCTTTGCAATTCTTGGGTTTAACTAGAGCCTTGTTTTCCTGTTCGGCCTTGACAAGGAACTGCCTCTCATTCACAAACGACATAGTCCTCCTTATGCGTACGCCTTTAGCCTCAAAGTTTCACTATGGTTGGTGCCTTCCTCCTGAGATGGCTACTGTGCAAACCCTTAACCCTCCAGACTGGAGCAGCATAAGGAGTATTTCGAGCATGTTAAGTTGTTCCCGATTATTATGGTTTGTTACTTCGAATGCGGTCTCACTCGTTGGTCGTATAGCGGTCGGGTTGGTACGACTTTCCATCATTGCCTCTGTGATAATAGCGTGAGCCTTGCATTGCCAATTTGCACTTCTAAAAAGTCACAGTTAGCAGCCTGGTGTCAAAGAACTCAGTTGTTTTTAATGGAAGGGCCTCTTCCCGTTTCGATTGGGTATGTGGGTATACACAATTACCATAGCTTGTTCAGTTGATTGTTTTTTTTTCCTTACCACAGTGGCAAATATTTGGTTAATGTACAGTCACTAGTGTTTCCCTTATGGTGATTTGGTTGATGGATGACATTGGTTACAAGGATTTGGTGTTGTTCACACATGTCGCGTCCTGTAGATGAGGTTTTGCAAAGTAGATTATTGGACTGGATATATCTATTGCATATTTTGTTGTTGATAAAATAAGCCTGGGTATGCGCAGCCTAGTCACTCAAAGGCGACTTAATAAATAGCCCATAATGATGTTTTGAGTTATGTCGTTGTCATATGTTGTTGAGTGATTACTGGAAATATTACACTGTGGGATTCTCTCAGTTGTGCACCGTGTGTAGTATGGGTGACTTGTTTTATGCTCTGTGATACCCTCTGAGCTTTAAGTGCGTTATTTATTGCAATTAATCGTTGTTGATGACAGTCATGTTGGATATTTGGCTCGGCTTTTAAGTTGCATTGAGATTTTTTACAATGGCATGGTTACATGGTTTCAGAAATTTACTTATGCATAGCCTGTGTCTAAACGATGACTGTTGGTTGTATTGTCAATTGCCTTTTCAAGCGTGGCATGCGAGGTTTTGATTATTTTGATTTTTCTATTGCCTATATATACATATGGGAACGAATATCATTACATATCTTGATTGGCTCTATTACAGAAGTAATGACTTCATTATTATTTTTGGGAAACACTACTTTCAAATATAGACGTGGATTGGGGAAATGTATAGAAGTGGTGGATGTTAATGATTACAGATTGAGTAATATGTTAAATGTTATTAAATGCAGAATGTGTGAATAAAGGGAACAAAACCTCTTACAAATTGTGTGAAATACTTATGTTTTTTAATGGCACTGTGTTGGATATTAATGGACAGTGAAATTAAGCAAATACACAAGAATTATTACTCAGTCATCTGATTGTTGGTTGATGCATATTTCTCTTACTGCAAAAGATGTTATGGATTGCTTGATTAATCTCATGAACAATAAACATTTTGTTTTCCCCCTCATTGTCTCATTTTCCGCTAATTACAACCCCCTCACATATCCCAGATTCATTTTGTTCACTCCCTGTTCTGATATTGATTACAACTAAGAGAATTTTTGTGGATGAAGTGGCAGTGTCTTGAGTGGATTGCAGTAAGGTTTTTTTGGGTTGAATTACAGTTGATTGTTGTTGTCATTGAGCAGTGACAATTTCTTCTCCCCTTTCATTATATCATATTTTTCGCTCAATACAAACCCCTCATGTATCCCAGAACATTGTTTTCACCCCCCTGCTCGTTGATTAACATTAGAACAATTTGTATGGATTGGATTGCATGAGCCTGATACATTCTGAGCCAAATCTATTTTGTATTTTTAAGAAGATGTCATGCATGGTTATTTAAAAGACTACTTGCTAATTGTTAACATATGTAGGATGAGTTCTTACAGTCGAGGAAGCCATGGCCGAGGAAACAGAGGTAGAGGTAACTGGAACCGAGCCCAAGAAGACCTAGGTTCTCTATACATTTTAATGTTGATTCAGAAGAGCTTGGCCAGATGTTTCATGCAGAATTATTTGATTGGATTGGGTAGGAAATAGTCTGACCTAGGCCTCTAAGGCCTCCTTTCCAAGCCCCGCAATGACAAATTGACTTCATGGATTTTGGACAACATGTTTTATTTTGTCTATATGAGTATTATTTTGAAATATTTTCAAATTTCACGAGCTAAAATTGCCAAAAGTAAATGTGTTTGAGGGGAGGCACAAGGGGTGTGTTTGCTTAACTAATGGATTATGTTATGACTGTTATGAACTAAGGGAGTCACAAGGGGTCCCACCTACTAGTTATTATTTATTTATGACCCTATTATGATTATTACCTCCCCCCCCCACCCCCTAACTAAAGTTAGTTGAGTCTTGTGTTAGCTTAACTAATAAATTGGTTCAACTACTTCAACCAATTCTAATTTGTTAAAAGAAGAACTAAGGGGAGGAACAAGGGAGGATAGAAGCAGAAGCATGCTAAGGTTTTCTCTTTGAGTTTGTGTTGAGATAATTATGTTTTCATTCAGTCATATAATCATATTAGCCTAATTCTCTTTTATGATAGCAAGGTCTTATTGTAGACAACAATATTCAGGGTTGAATCAAATCATTCATACACTTGTTCTTCAGAGGTGTTGATCTATCTTTGATAGTCTATGTAGACTTGTCTGTTTGTGAATTAGTTTTCATGATTGACAAAGGCTATTGTGCATATTCGAGTGGGCAGCAATATGTGGCAAGTTGATCCAACTTTTAGAGTTCAGTTTTGGTTTTCTGTCAGAGGTCCTTTTGTATGTTCCATCGGGGATGTCTAAGTTTGACTTTGGTCCAAAATTTCTGTATGAGATTTTGTAAAGAAAATGACTATTTGGTGAATTGGAACGAAATAAAGGATTGCTCTATGTCTCAACTATCTTGATTATTATCTTGGTGTCTTTACTTATGTTCTTACATTTATTTCAGCAACAAATATATTCATAAAATCACATAAAAATTGAATTTTCAGCAAGTTTTTTTTGTTGATAAAAGACTAGCCTAAGCACTCGTAATTAATACTTGTGATGT
This sequence comes from Picea engelmannii, assembly GCA_009831015.1. Taxonomy (NCBI): domain Eukaryota; kingdom Viridiplantae; phylum Streptophyta; class Pinopsida; order Pinales; family Pinaceae; genus Picea; species Picea engelmannii. Next base: position 300,555 of record ML801627.1, read on the forward strand.
TAGGATGTTATTTTAATGGCTATAAACATAGGGTGATATTCCCGTCTACTTTTCTTTAGCCAAGTAAAGTCTGAAAATGCTTGAGTAAGATCAATTCATATCTTTTCCTCAACAACGTTGTGTGTATGGTTTTTCGAAAAATGAAATATTGAGCATGGTAACTTTGGTTTTCTTGGGGATGAATGATTATTGAAATGGATAACTATAGAAAGTATACCCGCTGCATCCTTGTGCTTGTTGGTTGTATAGGCCCGAGTGTGCACAGTATAGTTGATCACAGAGTGACTAAATTGAAGCAATCTTATATTAAATCGATGGCTCAGTCGATATGTTGAGTTATTACCGTGACTGTGTATTTGTTGTGTTAAGTGGAAATGTTGCATCGTGGGGTTTTGTTAACTGCGCACTGTGTGTGGTATGGATAGCTTGGTTTTCACACTCAGGGATACCCACAAAGTTTTAAGCATGTTTATTTATTGCAATCAACCACTGGTTAAAGCAGGCATGTTGTTGATGACAGTCGTGTTGGATGGGTGGCCTAGCTTTTTAAGCCATATTAAATTGTTTTTTTTACAGTGGCAGAATTACATTGCCTAGGCAAGTTACCCTGTGCATAGCTTGTGTCTAAACGATGGTTGTGGTTGTATATTTAAATATCAGTTCGGGTTGCAAGTTGATCTTGGTTCTTTGGTTTAAGCCTGTGTATGTGTTTAACGAATGTCATTGTATTTAAATGACAGGCCCGATTGCAGTGGTCATGTGACTTCATTGTGAATTCCGGAAACATGAAATTGGGTATATTGGTTGATTAAAGTAAGATATGGGTAGTGGTTGATTTCGATGGTTAATAGAATGGAAAGGCTATTGTTTGGAAATTGTTATAGGATGTGAATAAGCGAACAAAATCCTTTTTACAGATTGTATAGGATGCCTACTGTTTTGTGATGGCATTGTGTTGGATATTTGATTATGAACAATGAACTAGTTAAATACACACAAATTATTATTTAGTCAAGTGATTGATGGTTAATGCATCTCCTTTCGCAGAATGTTTTATGGATCACTTAATCAATTCCATGAACAGTAATCATTCTTCTTCCCTCCCATTATTTCACTTTCCACTAATTACAAACCCTGTCACCTCGCATATTCATTTTTTCACTCCCTGCTCTGAGATTGATTATAGTCAAGAGATTTTTGTGTTAAAGTAGATGGAAGTGGCAGTGTCTTGTGTGGATTGCAATGAGGTCTTATTTGTTTCTTTACAGTTGATTGTTGTTGTCATTGAGCAGTGACAATGTTTTCCCCCCCTCATTGTATCATATTTTTGCTCAATACAACCCCCTCACATATCCCAAAACCCTTTTTCACCCCCATGCTCATTGATTAACAATAAAACAATTTGTATGGATTGGATTGCATGAGTCTGATACATTATGAGCCAAATCTATTTCATATTTTTAAGAGTTGTCATGTATGGTTATTTAAAAGACTATTTGTTAATCGATCATGCATGCAGGATGAGTTTTTTTAGTCAAGGAAGCCATGGCAGAGGAAATAGTGGTAGAGGTAACTGGAACCGAATCCCAAGAACGCCCAGGTTCTCCATACATTTTGACGTTGATTTAGAAAATATCGGCCAATTGTTTCATGCCGAATTCTTTGATTGGATTGGGAAGGGAATAGTCCAACCTAGGCCTGAAAGGCCTTCTTTCCAAAACCCGCAACCCCCCGGTATCCTTGTACCTTCGCATGTCTCCTTGCAACCTGAGGTCCCTGAAAATGATGGATGGCAGGAGATTGTCCACCCGACAGTCTCCCAACATTGTGGTTGGCCCAACTTGTCTTTGCCTGCTCCTCCGCCTTTGAACCCCATTGTCCAAGCTACCCCTAACCACTCGCCAGTGAAATCCTCCCATGCTAGCAAGAGATTAAAAATCGAGGCCCACCATGCCCTTGATAAAGGAAAAGTCATTGCTACCCCCTCCTCACCCTCCAATGGCTCTAACAAATCTGTGTCTTCACGGATGCATTTGAGGGACGATTGTTCCCACATGATCAACGAGATTAAGCCTAAAGGATTTGCACAGCCAAAGGAAAATTTGGGAATATCAAGAGGTGACAGTAGCAACCAAGGAAGGATTGCATCACAGACTGGAAAATATGGCTTCTGAGTTTTTTATTATATCTATTGTTTTATGACAATTGACTCGGGAATCTTTGGACAACATGTTTATTTTGGATATATGAGTATTATTTTTGAAATAATTTCAAATTTCATGAGTTTAAATTACCAAAAGTAAATATGTTGATGGGAGGTGCAAGGAGGTGTCTTTTGCTTAACTAATGGTTATGTTATGATTGTTATGATTGTTATGATTGTTATGAAATAAAGGGAGTCACAAGGGGTCCCACCTACTAGTTATTATTTAATTATGACCCTTAATTATAATTATTACTCTTCCCCCTAACTAAAGTTAGTTGAGTCTTTTAATTCACTTAACTAATGAGTTGGTTCAACTACTTCAACCAATTCTAATTTGTTAAAAGCAAGAGGAAAGGGAAGAACAAGAGGAGGATAGAAGCAGAAGCATGCTAAGGTTTTATCTTTCAGTTTATGTTGAGATAGTTTAGTTTTCATTCATTTGTATATTCATCATAGCTTCATTCTCTTTTGTGATAGCAGGGTCTTATTGTAGACAACAATATTCAGGGCCGAATCAAATCATTTAGACACTTGTTTTTCAGGTGTTGATCTATCTTTGATAGTCTGTGTAAACTTGTTTGTTTGTGAATTAATTTTCATGACTGATAAAGGCTATTGTGCAGAGTCAAGTGGGCAATAATCTGTGGCAAGCTAATCCAACATTTAGAGTTTAGTTTTGGTTTTCTGTCAAAGGTCCTTTTGTATGCTCCATCGGGGATGTCTAAGTTTGACTTTGGTCTAAGATTTATGTATGAGATTTTGTAAAGAAAATGACTCTTTGGTTAATTGGAATGAAATAAAGGATTGCTTTATGTCTCATCTGTCTTGATTATCATCTTGGTGTCTTTACTTTTGTTCTTACATTTATTTCAACCACTGTTATATTCATAAAATTACATAAAAAGTGAATTTCCAGCAAGCTTTTTGTTGATAAAAGACTAGCCTAAGCACTCGTAATTAATATTTGTGAGTTAGGATGTTATTTATGTTGGATATAAACATAGGGTGATATTCCCATCTACTTTGCTTTAGCCAAGTAAAGTCGTAAAATGCTTGAGTAAGATCACTTCATATCTTTTCCTCACCAATGTGTATCCTTATTAACCAAACAATTGCCATCATTTGTAAACCTTAATAGTCTTCCATACATTCTGAGGCACGAAAATTGCCAATCTTCTGAAAAAGTAACAAAACCAAAAAGAGAGAAACTAGAGGAGTTAGTAAATATGTAAGCCCGACTATCCATGAGTGTTGTAGGCCAAGACAAACTTTTGTTTGCAGGTTGGGCAATGTTTCTTATCTGGAGCATCTGTAAGAGAATCAAACAGGAGGTCCATTCGCTGGTCGAGAATGTGTTGGTTGTGCGTCTGGTCATCAAGCATCCTCCTCATGTCGAAGATAAGTTGAAGATGATTATCCAAGAACCGGTGAGGGGTGAGCAGAGGTTGCTCAAGATCCATATCTTCATCTACATTCTCTAGAGGAGCCTCTTCCAAGGCTGCACTGTTAGGAGTATTTTGTGCCAGCTAGGGGGAATTTCTTCCTCCACTATGTAGCCGCTTGTGTCCCCGCTAGTGTTACCGCCTTAAATTCGAGAGTCAACCTGAAAATGAGAGACAATTCTAGTCTTGGGTGGGGTGGGGTGGTCTGTGGATGAAAGTCAAGCAGAGGAGTTTCCTCCTCAAGCGAAGGATTTTCCTCCTCAATTGGGAAGTTGTCGGAGTTATACATGGGAATAGATGGGAGTGACAGGGGATGATGAGGTAAATTCGGCCAGTTCTGACCAAAGCTGGGAGAGATGATGGTTATTAGAGCTAGTTGTGAGGGGGGAAGCATATTGCGCCTGGTTAGGGAGTTATAGTAAAGCAGTCCTCTTTTGCAATTTCCCCTCTCCCTTGGCATGGTGGAGGAGTCCTGGAACAGAGGTGTCAACGCTAAGGGGGAAAGACTGTGTAGAGTGACCAGTGGAGGTGTGGAGGCAGTCGACTAGAGGTGGAATAACATACAAGAACTAAGTGATAGGAGTGTCGGCAGAGAAATGTGAATGGTGGAGTGCACCATGGCTCTTACCTTCATATTATCCTACATAATGATAGAGAGCATCGCCATGAAAGCGGAGGTGACAACTTCCTGAAGGATGGTACCTAATTATGTATGCCAGACCTAGTTCACGCGCGGGGGGGCATTAAGCCTTCGTAAGCTCCCCAACGCACTACCATTAATCTCGACTAAGTGCAGGTCATTCAAACTAAATGGGAGGGGGGCTGGCAGCAAGGGTTAATAACTCCCTTTATTGTCGGATGCCAGCTGCCTCCTTTTGGAGGCCACCCGTTACCCTATCTGAGAGTATTATAATGTTATCATTACAATATATGAAAAAGACATAATTATTCAAATCATAATCATTTCACTCATCATATTAAGTATTTTTGTTTCTAAACACGTTTAATTAACATATTGTATCTTACTAGACAACAAACATTTCCTCTCGAAGAAGAGTTAAACATTATATGACATTAATGGTTGTAATGTTTTGCAAACACAATCCAAATTAAACGATTTCATAAAAGTAAAGTTAAACATTACACGACAACTATAAATTTAAATGAGTGATACATCTCTAATTTAATTTTAAAATAGAGAAACCATTAATAATGTCAATCATTAGCATACTCATAATACATTTTATAAATCAAACAACAACAACCACAACATTATATGAAAAACATAATATACACGAGTGATATACATATCAATATACCTGTCAAATATACATTCATCAAAATCTACAATAAACATGTCATAAATACATATCAACTCAAATATGAAACAATCATTATACATGTCAATTAGTACCACTACCAACTAGGTCCACCACCTGAGCTAGAGGCATCAATGTCTCTACTACTAGAGGTAGAGGGTCTATCTGTACTGGTTATGTTAGAAAGGAATGATAAAAGTACACTATCATATGTCTCTCCATCAAGATCAAGTTGTGCATCACCCATTGTGAACATAATGTCCACGGCATCAATATCTTGTGACACATGTGGAAGAGGAGGAGGAGGAGGAGGATCGTTGGGTGGTGACACATGATGTGGAGGAGAAGGATCAGTGGATGGTGACACATGATGTGGAGGAGAAGGACGAGGACCGATGGATGGTGACACAAGTGGAGGAGGACGAGGATGAGGATCGGTGAATGTTGTAGACACATGTAGAGGAGATGCGGGAGGATCCATGGATGGTGACATAAGTGGTGGATGAGGAGGAGGCGGATCGGTGTATGGTGACACAAGTGGAGGAGGAGGAGGATTGGTGGATGTTGCAGACACATGTGGAGGAGAAGTAGGAGGATTGGTGGATGGTAACACAAGTGGAGGAGGAGGAGTAGGTGGATCAGTAGATGGTGATGCATGATGTGGAGGAGAAGCGGGAGGATCGATGGATGGTGACACAAGTGGAGGATGAGGAGGAGGAGGAGAATCAGTGGATGCTACATACACATGTGGATGAGAAGCAGGAGGATCGATGGATGGTGACACAAGTGGAGGAGGAGGAGAATCAGTGGATGTTGTAGATACATGCATAGGAAAAGCAAGAGGAGGAGGAGGACTAGGTGGTGGAGTAGAGGATGTGGGTCAATCTGGTGATGAGTCAAATGGAGTGGAATCATCAACATAATGAGCAACGTCCCTTGGACTCTCGATGAGGTTGAGGGTATCAACAAGATGATGCGTTAGTGACATCATATCACAAGCCAGGGTCATCCATATCATAGATAGCTCTGGTACCTGCAATATCTATTGAACATGTGTGAGTACCACTCCATTCCTAACCATGATACCACATAGTCAATCCACCACCTCTATCCAAACTCTCTGATTCGACCTATATGGCATGCCAAGTCTATGTACTAAAGGTTTCTTCGTGACCTCCTCCATCTCCTCATCATATTCAGGAGGTGTAGCTCCATCATATGTGCTAATATCTGCAAAACAATCGATACTAATAATAATATAATTGAAACAAAATGTTACAATAAATTACATGTACATTAAATAAGGCATAAAAATATGCAATTAATTTATAAAAACATAATGATAATATTACCTCTCTCATATATTGGCTCGGTTGTTGTAAATAGGATGTTTGGACATCCTCTCCAATTCATCCCCATGTGCGGGTATTGTACAAGATTGAGGACAAGATTGTCCTCTCTAGCCAAAAAATCACAGATCTCCCTACCGATCAGAGTTCACGACAACTCCAATGGGCCCCTCTTGGGCAACAATGAACCCCACATGCACATATGTGCATCAGTCATAGGCCTAGGAGGAAAGCAGGGTGCTTCTAGTCAAGTGACATGAAACCTCTCAAAAAATAATGTAAATAGCTCCGACACGAATGGGAAGAATATCTTCCCATAAAAAACAACATAAAAACGATCTAACACAAAACAAAATTGTCTCAAAACAATCTTCATCCACCTAATCAGTTGGGCCTCTGCAATAAACCATCTACATAATACATAAAAGGGCAACTAATGTACTTCTCATCATAACTAAAGTGTGATAGTGTCGTGAGAATAATACACAGGCACCTAATGTCCTCTAGATGAAATGAATCTATTCGCATTTTACCACCAACAACCTGGAGTCCTGAAGCAGATTGAATGTATGTATTGACATATCTCTACACATATACTAGCTGACTATATCCCGCAACACCAAATTGTAGTTCAGGGAACTGGGACCAAACCTCCCCCCTCCTTGACAACTCAATGATAAAATAAAAATCATCTTTTATGGGATGATACCACATATCAAGACCGATCTTGAATGCATGTCAACCCTGATCCCAATGACGTATCAACTATTGTAAAAACGGAGATTTCCCCCTTAGGGATGTATTCTCCTCATAAAACCTGAGGAGGCCAACATCCCTCAAAAGGTAACGTGTTTGCGGTAAAATAGGGTGAGGATAGCTCTTCCTCTCCCTCTCTTGGGCCTCTCACTCATGTAAAAAGATGTGTGTTTCGACCCGTTGCTATTGCTCCTCCTCCTACTTTTGTCGTTGTCTATGATTCACATACAAATCTTTTTAGGCACACACACACACACACATATAATGAATTGAAATTATGAAACACACATAAATAAATACTTTGTATTTAAAAAAAAAAAACTAAAATTAATTTTCAATTGCAAAAAAGAAGTGGAAAAGTAACCGATGTGCCAAAAATAATAACCACACACTACCATCGGTGTGTTATATTAGTAATAAAGCACCGATATACAGTGTAGTTAGTACAATGCACTGGTGCTCCATGGTAATTGGAACACCAATAAGTCTTTTTCAGTGTGTTGTGTTATATAGTGCACCGAGAAAGGGTTGTTCCACAAGTCACACCTCTATGCCATTTTGAATTTGTTTTGTGCTAGGTTATGGGATTGGTTATACGTAATGCATCGATGCTCCATTATAATTGGAGCACCGATATGTCTTTAATGGTGTGGTGATATGCACGACACCCATCAGGGGTTGTTCCATATGATGTACTGATATATTACATGTTAAATGTTTATCGTGGTGCCCTCTTGTGCATAGTACCTATGCATTTAATATACTTAGAGACATCGGTAATGGGGTGTCTCATAAGTCACACCGACATGCTAAATATTTAAATATTCATCTAGTGTCATGTTGTATACAAAACTAGTGTGTTTGGTAGACCTATGGGCACTGCTAGGTTAATTTTTTTGTCGCAAATTAGTCTGTGTGTTGTGTTAATGTGAAGGCACAAGTGCTCCAATCGTCTTGGAGCACTAACGTTTTGTTTAGTGGTGTGTTGTGTTTATTAACACATCGGTAATGGGGTGTCCAGAAGACTCACTGCTATGATGAGTCGTTAAATATTTCTTCTGGTGTGATTATGTGAATAGAACAAGTGCATTTTGTTGATCTTGATGCACCACTATGATAAGTTTTATGTGTTAAAACTTGGGCGGTGTTGCTGGTTAAAGGGAATGCACTGAGGCTCCATTTTTATTGGAGAACCAACAAGTTTTGCTCGGTGTGTTGTCTTTTAGGACACACCATAAGACACACCACCATGATAAATTCTTAAATAAACAACCTCGTGTCGTGCTATTTATAACATTGGTGAGTTTTGTTAACATTAGTGCACCCCTTGGTTAAATTTTTTTGTTGAAAATCAGGCAATGTGATTCATTAATAGGAACACACCAGTGCTCCGTATTTTTTGGAGCACTGATGTTATGTTTGGTGGTGCATTGTGTTGTATAACACATCAACCATGGGGCATCCAAGAAGACACACATCTATGGTTATTTTTTTAATTTGGTGTGGTGCCATTTTGTGCACAACAACAATGCATATTGTTATCATATACACACTGGTGCGATATTTATATGTTGAAAATTAGGCAGTGTGATTCATTTATTGGAACACATCGATGCTCCATCTTTCTTGGAGTACTAACATTATTGTGTAGTGGTGTGTTGTGTCGTATAACACACCAGCCACGGGGCATTGAGGAAAATGCATTGTTATGATTATTTTTTTGAAATTTGGCGTGATGCCATTTTGTGAATGTCCCATGTGCATAGCATTATTATTTACACACCAGTGGTGGTGCTTCCTATATATTTACATGAAGCACTAACTCTGGGGCGAGTCTAAGCATTCAAGCACACAAAATTAAAAAAATTAAAAATAAAAAAGGGCCAATTTGACATTTTAATCGATAGTTGAAAATTCAAATAAGAAGGTAATAAAATTTTTACCTGGGCTCTTCTATCCCGAGGAGGCATGGTTCCACCATAGAGAAGAAATTAAAATTCGAGGTAATTTCCAAAATTTGGAAATATGTGAAATCTACCAATGGAGCTATCAAACTCACTCTAGAGCAGTGCAAACATGATGGTCTTGGAAGACAAGTGAGCACCAGTGCTTGTCAGAGAGTTTGGAATCACATAATGAAGTATACTAATGAAAATTGGTTTGGTAATTTTTTATTTTATTTTACCCTCCCCTGGTGCACCCAATGACAGGGATACACAACGGGGTGTCATATTCACGCATGCTAGGTCACTTTGTTTGGTGCTTGTATTTTTTGTTTATAGAAAATATCAGTGCACCTTAATTTTGAAGCAATGGGGAGTTATATTGTGTGTGCACCAGGGCGTATTTACCTTATAGGCGCACCGCTAAAAAAACCTTCGCAAAAACCTTCGGTCGCCCACCTCCGCTATAAACAGAGAGGGGATAAGTTTTTCGAGGATGTTTTGTAAAAATTTCCTCTACAAGGTGTTTTCCTTGTAGTGATACATGCTTCCTAGATGCAATTTTAACTATTTAACGACAACTCGTTGTGTTTAAAAACATCAAAACATGCAACTAGTGTAAAAAACATTATCTAATAATTCAGCTCGTTTTGGCATGAGAAAGTTCTTTGGTACCACTTGTGGTGTACCTTGATAGTTGAAACATAAACCTTAGATAAATATTGACAGAAATGTAACTATATAAAGCAACAATAGGCAAACCTTTACCGATATTTTGAATAAGAAGCAATGTTCACTTTCCTCTTCAAAGGAGAAACTCTAGTTGAACAAATCTCCAATGCAATATTAATCACTTTTCACTTGATTACATGGTTTCTACCACTACAAATAGTTTACATCTATCCCAAATCCTAACCACCTAGTGAGCCTTCATAAATGAGGCTACATCAACTACCTAATGGATCTTTTTTAATGAGGCCAACTTACATTATCATTTACACACACTAAATACCTAGTGAACCTTATTTAATAAATATGGCCACAATACATTAAGTATCATATTCTGTTAACTAGGGGAATTAGGGCATGACCCTAACATCACAAGAAGCTCCAACTATAAATCTTAAAAAAAAAATCATCCTAAAATTTCCTTCTTTATTATTTACAATCATCACATCATTCACAAGCATTCTCAATATCATGGAACTTGGATCCCCATCTATGCCTAATAAGATGTCCCCTTGCTCCAATGTATGTTCATCTCTTGATCCATCCAAACAATCATTTACTTCTGACATGTGTAAACTAATATGATCCCTTTGTGCTCACTTCCTACCCCTCTTGTCACTTAATCCAATGCTACGAGACTTTAAAAGTAAAGTTGAATCAAGTTCATCCTCTAAAATTTAGACAAATGGAAAATATATTTCGATTCCATTCATAATATGGACCTTCAGTTCCATTTATAATCCTCTACAATACTTTTTTGAAAACATAAATTGGAATTCCTTGTATGCACAGATTTTCATCCTCCTCCTACATAGAGAATTTTTTTAGATAATCTGTGAACCCTTCCTAGCTCATCTATTAGTAAACTAGAAAATGTAACTCGAAAATATGCATTTAATTTGATGACCTCCATATTCATGGCTTTATAGTGGGGATAACCAGTTGAATTAATATTTTGGTTAGATGTTGGTTTTGTGACAGTGCACATGCATGATGCATATTGTAATATTTTATTCAAAATAACGAGATATACAACATCACCATTAGGCAAAACCAATTTACAAAGAAGAACATTTTCACGTACATATGTAACCCCAGATTAACCTAGCATCGTAGGATCGTCTGCTACTAATGCATAAGAAAAGAAACCTCTCCAAGGGTCTCCATGAGGTACACAACAAATTCTAACATGACAATTACTATAGACTTGGAAATCATATTCTTTTCAATTGCAACCATGTCGACGCTTGAATCCGTTAGGACCGAAACGACAACCTCACAGGATACAAATCCCTCCGCATTTTTATAGAGATGGTACTCCTCTTTAATTTCAAGAGTTTCTTGGGATTCTAAATTTTGAGAGTAATGTAGGACTCTGGAAAGTCCGCCATGATACTCAAAGAAAGATAAAAATTGTAGTAAAATAAAAGCTTTTTGTTTTCAAAAAAGGATTTCCTGAGAGATGACCAGGAGCCGCACACATCATATATTTGAAAAAGATAAGCAAAATTTCCTCACATCCATCATAGTTAAACTAAATATTTATGATCACATAAAATAAAAGAAAAAAGTATGCACATGTAAGAGAACTTTAATAAAGTAAACACATGGGTAGCTCAAATAAAGATAATGATAGGTCAATCTCAAGTACTTTATACTTAAAACTCAAAGTTACAAAGTACGTCAAAACTGATCCCAAAATAGTTCTCTTGGAATTTATAAAAGATATATAGTCTATTACAAAGCCTTGAAATTTAAATGCCTTTGTCTGTAGGACTGAGATTGGGGCTCCCACAGACCATAAACCAAATATAAACAAGAAGTAAGTTGGAGAAGGAGGATGGAGGGCGACAACAGAGTAGAAAAACCTAGAAAGAAGATAGGGAGAAGTTATGAGACTTCTTAAAAACCTTTCTAGTCAAAGAAGCAAAGTAACTGGATGAAAGAACTGATAAAGAAAACAAGATGTGATGAACATAAACTTACTATGATGGTCTCTCATGTCGTCACTTGCTTGTTGTTTTCCTTTTATTGTCTTCATTAATGGTTACAAGAACCGTCTCAACAATTTCTTGCCCTTCTTTGGTTAATTTGTCGATTGCCTTTCCGAACCAATCTTCAATATAACTTTTCATTGGTGCGACATTTATTTTGTCGAATTTTAATGTTGAATAACTCACCTTCCAAGTCTCTTAAGTCAAGAGAAATACCATGTACTACTTCCTCAATATCTTGATTTTTCATAGAATGATCCACTAGCCAATTGTCAATTTCTTCTTCATTATATTCAAGTATGCTATAAAAAATTTCAGTTGATAACCCCTTAAATATATCAACTTGTTCATCAAATTATTGCTTTGCTAGAAACATTGAGTTGAGAATTAATTTAGGGTTTTGTACCTCGTTAGTACCTCTTGCTAGGTCTATTTCCGTGAGTCTTTTGAACAATTCTTCCTTTTTTAGTATGGTTTCACTGCAAGCTTGAACAATGTTACTCAAATTCTTATTTTTTTCCTTCCTGCAAGCATTTAGTTGTTTTATTCGACTTGGGGAAGGCAAATCCTCCTCTCTTCTTCTTAGTTATGTCATGTTTGAGATTTTGATTCCAAATGGTAAAACAACATCAGTGTAAAAGCCTTCTTCATTCTTCAAATCAACTTGCAAATATTCATGAAAAGTGTGTGCCCTTGAGCCAAAAGAAACAATATTTTTTTATACTCCCCACACTTCTATTATTAGTGACATTCTCTTCTTAATATTCTTTTCTACATAACTCCAAATCGTTGTGAGTAGACTTATAGATCCTTTCAATTTAATGGCGGGTGTGGTTGGTTTGACCATTGACAAATGACTTGCAAGGATTGGAAGAGGCATCAAGGCATTTTCCAACTCTCTGATCCTTTCTTTTAACTTAGTATTTTCTGCTTCTAGACCACCAATAGAATCATCAAGAGCATCCCCAGTTGCTCTGTGAATTTTAGAGATTTGGGACGACCGCATATCTTTCAGGTCAACCTCTGAGCGAGATTTTTCCTTCTTATTTTTTTGATCACCTCTTTCTACAATCAAATTTTTAGATTCCTTATCAAAAACAACACTTTGGAAAGTAAATGACTCTTCTTCACTGAAGGTCTCATTTGCAATGATCTCTAATGATGGATTTTGTTGGGCCATATTTCCCGAATGATCAATTGTGGAAAAAAAATTCTCAATATCTACCTCGAGCTCCATGTCTTCAAGAGAGAATCTATTGATGTCATTTTCTATGAGATTGTCTTCTTCCTCTTGCACTACATTCTTTCTCTTTTTTCTCATGAGGAGCTTATGTGAGCTCTCGATTTTTCCAGGGGGGGGACTCTTCTCTCCTCCATAGTTTGAACTACTATTGGCAATATTCCTAATTGGGTGAGTTGTTGGAGCATTGCTCCGGGATGTGGTAGTTTGGGGAGTAACAATTAGAGACTGGGCACACTGGGCACTCCTTTCACTAGGACCCTTTCCTTTTTGCTTATAAAACTTGTTAGTACTGAGTATTGTTTCTAAGTCACCAGCATTGTGTACATGAGCGCTTTGGGTGTTATCTTCTTCTTCATTCAAGATAGTATGAATGAATG
>ML801627.1:314012-327576 GCA_009831015.1 Picea engelmannii
GATAGAGAACCTTTCTGAAAGGAAGATTAAGATACTCAGGTCAGATAATGGAGGAGAATATACCTCAAAAGAGTTTGTGAACTTTTGCAAAGATGTTGGGATCAAGAGGGAACTCACTACTCCCTATAATCCCCAACAAAACGATGTAGCTAAATGAAATAACAGAACAATAATGGAAGTTGTGAAAACTATGATCCATGATCAAGATCTTCTTATGTGCTTATGGGCAGAAGCAACAATGGCAGTTGTATATGTGCAGAACCTATTGTCCCATAGTGCACTTGGGCTCAAGACACCGGAAGAGATGTTCATCGAAAAGAAGCCAGAGGTAAGCCATCTCAGAATATTTGGCTGCCCAGTATTTATTCATATACCGAAAGAAAAGAGAAATAAGCTGGACCCTTCAGGAAAGAAGGGAATATTTGTGGGATACAGTGAGGTCTCCAAGGCCTTCAGAATCTATATACCAGGTCACCATCACATTGAGATCAACAGGGATGTGACCTTTGATGAAGATGCAGCGCTCAAGAAATCTAAACAATGCCAGCTTGAAGAAGTATATGAAGAGGAACCCGTAATCCTCAGTACTGCGATGAGGGAGGTTCCCAGAGCTGCAGTGAGGGAAGTCGTAACTTCCCCTGATGAGGAACTTCTAGAAGACCATGATATAGTAGAAGTGCAAGAACCTCCTCAGATGACAATCCTCCATAAAAGAAAGTCAACTTGGGCTAGAGAACTTATTCAATATGGAGAGAAGTATGGTGTTCCCAAAGGAACCACAAGACAGGTAAAAAGACCAAAGCCATTCTCCAGTTATACGACTTTGATGTGTGATCTTCTAGAGGAGGAACCTACTTGCTTTGAAGAAGCCATTCAGAGGAAAGAATGGGCAGATGCCATGACAAAGGAATACCAATCCATAATGAAGAACGAAGTATGGGAAATAGTTCCTAGACCGAAGAGTAAAGATGTGGTATCCTTCAGATGGCTCTTCAAAATAAAACATGTTGTTGAAGTATTGAGAAGTATAAAGCAAGATTTGTCGCTCATGGCTTTTCCCAGAAGGAAGGCATTGACTATGAAGAGACATTCGCTCATGTGGCCAAATACACTTCGATCAGAACCATCATAACTCTTGCAGCTAAGATGAAATGGAAGTTGCACCAGATGGACATGAAGACAGCTTTCCTAAACGGTGTCATCGAAGAGGAAGTGTATATAGAGCAACCTCAAGGATTTGAGGTTGAAGACAGGAAGTCTCATGTCTGCAAATTGAAGAAATCCTTATACGGATTGAAGCAAGCTCCTAGAGCTTGGTATGGCCGTATAGACAGTTTCTTGACGAGCTTAGGCTTTACCAAGAGTAAAGCATACTCTAACCTCTACTTCAAGATCATGAACGATGAGACAATAATCTTACTGCTATATGTGGATGACTTATTCTTAACTGGAGAAGAAAAGTTCATCACTGAATGTAAAAAGAGACTTGCCTCAGAATTTGAAATGAAAGACCTTGGCCTAATGCATTATTTCTTAGGTCTTGAGATATGGCAGAGTCCTGAGAGGATCTTCCTTAACCAAGAGAAGTATATGGTCGAAATCCTAAAGAGATTCGACATGTTGGAGTGCAAGCCCATGAATACACCCATGGAAGCGAAGCTGAAGCTGTTGGTCGATACTTCATCAGAGTTGATTGATGCCACACTGTACAGACAAATTATTGGATCGCTGATGTATCTGATGAACACTAGACCAGACATTTGTTTTGCCATGAACGCCTTGAGTCAGTTTTTGGTAGAACCCAGACATGTTCACCTAGTGGTTGCAAAACATGTGATGAGGTACCTTAAAGGTACAATAGATTGTGGTCTCAGCTATGATGGAGATCATGATTTCACATTGAGTGGATATACTGATGCAGATTGGGCAGGAAGTGTTTCTGATAGGAAAGGCACTTCAGGATGATGTTTCAGTTTGGGATCAACTATGATCTCGTGGCAGAGTAGGAAGCAATCCAGCATTGCTCTTAGCACAGTGGAAGCAGAATACATTGTTGCATGTTCTGCCATCTGCGAAGCTATATGGCTTTGAAAGTTGTTGACCGGTCTATTTGACCTAGAGATGGAAGCAACCTTGATCCTATGTGACAACCAGAGCTGCATAAAGATGACAGAGAATCATGTATTCCACGATAGGTCGAAGCACATAGAGATCCAATAGCATTACATCTCATGCCCTTGCTTGCAGTATTAAGCCTTTAAGTCGGTTCTCGCTTTGCGTTACAAACCGTTGCCTAAGAAATTTTTGCATCATCAACCAAGCAAAGCCTTGTTTATATCCTTCGCAATTTGACACCCTATACCTTGGAGGGAACATCACCCCGCACATGCATTTCCTTGCATTAAGCATAGGTATGTTCCACTGCTGGAACTAGTTTTTCTTACTTGTGACACTCGTTTCCTCCTCTATATCATAGCATTCATTTGTTATGAAAAACCAAAAAAAGACAGACATGAAGGGATTACTATATTATAATTGGCAGCAGTCGTGTCGCCTTTGAACAGAGCACAAAGTTATTGAGTCCTTGCGTCATCATAATTTTGGGTTTAGCACGGCCTTAGGAAGTTGATTTCATTACAGAGTTTTCTCTACCGACTGGTTACTCTTCCAGTCCCTATATAGAATGATATTGATGCCTCTTGCATCTAATAGTCACATCATTGAGTCTATGCTGCCGGAGTCACCATATGTCTCATGCTCTTGTTCAAAGGAAGTCTATCAACCTGTGTTGACCACTCCTTAGAAATCTTGACTTTGCATGTCGACCATACCCTCAGTTTGTCTCAGAATCACATGATACTATGGTCTTATCATGCACCCTGGTCTTACTTTCATCATTGGTAGGTCACCTTGAACCCAACAATACACATTCCATCATTGGTCATTGACTGGGTGGTTTCCCTTATGTTCGACGACAAGACATCTATTCACACATTGGGATTCGTGTAGTGTCTTGGATGCCATTAACTTTATTGGTGCTATCCTCGCCTTTGTCAGTAGTTTTCATCATTGGCTGCTATTTAGAGGGTCTTTTTCGTATACCGCTTCCATTTGGTACACGCGAAAGACGCACAGGGTCGTTGGTTCGTGAACATGTTCTTCGTCCAATCTCCACCAAATCATGAAGCTCCTACTTTGTTCCTCGTGCCGACTGATGAGAGATGCCTTAATGCTCTCCTTTCAACGGGTCTCTTTCCATCGACTTCAACTCATTTATTTTGGATACAAGACCTAGAGTTTTATGAGTACCTTGAGGCTTGCAGTCATCAGTGGCAGGCTCTCTCGCCGTTGACAGATGGGAATACATCAATGTCTCCTGATCAATGGATTTCTCAAGTGTTCGACCTTGACTCCTTTATTCACACTTGTAGAAATGTACTTGATCGGTACCTTGATACCTACTTTCATTATTGGTAGGTTGCCTTGCGTTTGTTAACGTTATACCTCAATGATCAGTAATCAAACGATGTCTCATTGTGTTCGACCTCAACTCCTTTATTCACATAATGTAGACTTGCACCCTTGGCGGATAGTGTAGAAGACTTGAAGACATCACTACGTGGCTGCAGCTTTGCTGAGTCGTTGCCTCCCTTTCATTGGACCAGTGCCTATTCGACTTCAGTGATCATGGGAGATCAGATTGTACTCCATGGTATACAAATATCTTCAGATTGATTTTGAGACTGGTTTCACTGGGCCTTGTTCGTGACTATGACATATTTTGGCATGCAACCACATTTGTATTTGCCTATTCATGGCCATGAACACTTCTTTAGTATATTTTCCACATGGATCTGCAATGTATTCTTGGCAGCCATGTATGCAAAGTCAGTACAAAATGTAATGAACAATTGAGTTCTACCACTCCACTTATGGGATATTCATAATGTATTTCGTCCATCGCAGATACTTCTCTGATCTCACACATTAGGGAGCATCTGTTATAGCAAGATTTGCCTCACCATTGCTATCTTGCACAGAGACTTGTCATCCCTTTTTGATGAATCCAGAGCCAAAAATATACATTTTTCCACATATACATTCCCTATCTGCTATACAAGATGCATATACGCTGGCTGCTCCACTACAACCCGCGTACATCGGGATTTGTGCCAGAAAATACAAAATGAAGTCGGGTTTCCATGCCATGATAGGAGATCTTTGATCCTTGGCCTTCCATATACTGGAAACATTCCAACTCGACCCTTCAGTTGCATTCTGAAGGCTATAAAAGCACAATTTCGAGCTATGGAAAAGAGGATAAAGCATTCAACTTTGAGAGCAAAGTTACTCTGGAGAAATTACTTCATATTGAGTCTGCATCCCTTTGTCCCTCAAGTCTAAACACAGTGTTCATCCCCCAAGCTCTTTCCCTATTGTTGAGAGAACCTCATTGTCTCTCTCCTATGAGCTTGCCTTTGGTGGAGGATTGAAGTGGTGGAGGCCCAGTTGGAAGGAACTTGGTTCCTTGGTTTCAAACCGTGCCGGCACGGAAGTTTGTAATGTTGTCACTTATATTGATCAATTATTAATAGAAATACTCATTTCACGTCCAATTGGTATATTGCAAATATATGATTATCATCCATGGGCATGTTTGTAATGTTTATTAATGGAATATGCTATCTAATGTGCTAACCCCTTGTATATCATCACTATGTACTTGATATGGTTGTTTGTTAAGAACTTATTGCAGCTATAAAGCTTTGGGACAAAGTGCTCAATGGTGGAACATCATCAAACGTTGGATCAAGGTAGGCCTCTTTCTTATTTTGCACATTAGTTTATATAGCATATGTTGGAATTGAGTTGATTTCTATAGTCATACCTATCTGTTGTGGTTTACCCTTGGCCATAGAGAGTTTTCCCCTCATAACAGGAACATATGTTGTCAGTAGGATTCGACAACCCATTCATTCATACTATCTTGAATGAAGAAGAAGATAACACCCAAAGCGCTCATGTACACAATGCTGGTGACTTAGAAACAATACTCAGTACTAACAAGTTTTATAAGCAAAAAGGAAAGGGTCCTAGTGAAAGGAGTGCCCAGTGTGCCCAGTCTCTAATTGTTACTCCCCAAACTACCACATCCCGGAGCAATGCTCCAACAACTCACCCAATTAGGAATATTGCCAATAGTAGTTCAAACTATGGAGGAGAGAAGAGTCCCCCCCCTGGAAAAATCGAGAGCTCACATAAGCTCCTCATGAGAAAAAAGAGAAAGAATGTAGTGCAAGAGGAAGAAGACAATCTCATAGAAAATGACATCAATAGATTCTCTCTTGAAGACATGGAGCTCGAGGTAGATATTGAGAATTTTTTTTCCACAATTGATCATTCGGGAAATATGGCCCAACAAAATCCATCATTAGAGATCATTGCAAATGAGACCTTCAGTGAAGAAGAGTCATTTACTTTCCAAAGTGTTGTTTTTGATAAGGAATCTAAAAATTTGATTGTAGAAAGAGGTGATCAAAAAAATAAGAAGGAAAAATCTCGCTCAGAGGTTGACCTGAAAGATATGCGGTCGTCCCAAATCTCTAAAATTCACAGAGCAACTGGGGATGCTCTTGATGATTCTATTGGTGGTCTAGAAGCAGAAAATACTAAGTTAAAAGAAAGGATCAGAGAGTTGGAAAATGCCTTGATGCCTCTTCCAATCCTTGCAAGTCATTTGTCAATGGTCAAACCAACCACACCCGCCATTAAATTGAAAGGATCTATAAGTCTACTCACAACGATTTGGAGTTATGTAGAAAAGAATATTAAGAAGAGAATGTCACTAATAATAGAAGTGTGGGGAGTATAAAAAAATATTGTTTCTTTTGGCTCAAGGGCACACACTTTTCATGAATATTTGCAAGTTGATTTGAAGAATGAAGAAGGCTTTTACACTGATGTTGTTTTACCATTTGGAATCAAAATCTCAAACATGACATAACTAAGAAGAAGAGAGGAGGATTTGCCTTCCCCAAGTCGAATAAAACAACTAAATGCTTGCAGGAAGGAAAAAAATAAGAATTTGAGTAACATTGTTCAAGCTTGCAGTGAAACCATACTAAAAAAGGAAGAATTGTTCAAAAGACTCACGGAAATAGACCTAGCAAGAGGTACTAACGAGGTACAAAACCCTAAATTAATTCTCAACTCAATGTTTCTAGCAAAGCAATAATTTGATGAACAAGTTGATATATTTAAGGGGTTATCAACTGAAATTTTTTATAGCATACTTGAATATAATGAAGAAGAAATTGACAATTGGCTAGTGGATCATTCTATGAAAAATCAAGATATTGAGGAAGTAGTACATGGTATTTCTCTTGACTTAAGAGACTTGGAAGGTGAGTTATTCAACATTAAAATTCGACAAAATAAATGTCGCACCAATGAAAAGTTATATTGAAGATTGGTTCGGAAAGGCAATCGACAAATTAACCAAAGAAGGGCAAGAAATTGTTGAGACGGTTCTTGTAACCATTAATGAAGACAATAAAAGGAAAACAACAAGCAAGTGACGACATGAGAGACCATCATAGTAAGTTTATGTTCATCACATCTTGTTTTCTTTATCAGTTCTTTCATCCAGTTACTTTGCTTCTTTGACTAGAAAGGTTTTTAAGAAGTCTCATAACTTCTCCCTATCTTCTTTCTAGGTTTTTCTACTCTGTTGTCGCCCTCCATCCTCCTTCTCCAACTTACTTCTTGTTTATATTTGGTTTATGGTCTGTGGGAGCCCCAATCTCAGTCCTACAGACAAAGGCATTTAAATTTCAAGGCTTTGTAATAGACTATATATCTTTTATAAATTCCAAGAGAACTATTTTGGGATCAGTTTTGACGTACTTTGTAACTTTGAGTTTTAAGTATAAAGTACTTGAGATTGACCTATCATTATCTTTATTTGAGCTACCCATGTGTTTACTTTATTAAAGTTCTCTTACATGTGCATACTTTTTTCTTTTATTTTATGTGATCATAAATATTTAGTTTAACTATGATGGATGTGAGGAAATTTTGCTTATCTTTTTCAAATATATGATGTGTGCGGCTCCTGGTCATCTCTCAGGAAATCCTTTTTTGAAAACAAAAAGCTTTTATTTTACTACAATTTTTATCTTTCTTTGAGTATCATGGCGGACTTTCCAGAGTCCTACATTACTCTCAAAATTTAGAATCCCAAGAAACTCTTGAAATTAAAGAGGAGTACCATCTCTATAAAAATGCGGAGGGATTTGTATCCTGTGAGGTTGTCGTTTCGGTCCTAACGGATTCAAGCGTCGACATGGTTGCAATTGAAAAGAATATGATTTCCAAGTCTATAGTAATTGTCATGTTAGAATTTGTTGTGTACCTCATGGAGACCCTTGGAGAGGTTTCTTTTCTTATGCATTAGTAGCAGACGATCCTACGATGCTAGGTTAATCTGGGGTTACATATGTACGTGAAAATGTTCTTCTTTGTAAATTGGTTTTGCCTAATGGTGATGTTGTATATCTCGTTATTTTGAATAAAATATTACAATATGCATCATGCATGTGCACTGTCACAAAACCAACATCTAACCAAAATATTAATTCAACTGGTTATCCCCACTATAAAGCCATGAATATGGAGGTCATCAAATTAAATGCATATTTTCGAGTTACATTTTCTAGTTTACTAATAGATGAGCTAGGAAGGGTTCACAGATTATCTAAAAAAATTCTCTATGTAGGAGGAGGATGAAAATCTGTGCATACAAGGAATTCCAATTTATGTTTTCAAAAAAGTATTGTAGAGGATTATAAATGGAACTGAAGGTCCATATTATGAATGGAATCGAAATATATTTTCCATTTGTCTAAATTTTAGAGGATGAACTTGATTCAACTTTACTTTTAAAGTCTCGTAGCATTGGATTAAGTGACAAGAGGGGTAGGAAGTGAGCACAAAGGGATCATATTAGTTTACACATGTCAGAAGTAAATGATTGTTTGGATGGATCAAGAGATGAACATACATTGGAGCAAGGGGACATCTTATTAGGCATAGATGGGGATCCAAGTTCCATGATATTGAGAATGCTTGTGAATGATGTGATGATTGTAAATAATAAAGAAGGAAATTTTAGGATGATTTTTTTTTTAAGATTTATAGTTGGAGCTTCTTGTGATGTTAGGGTCATGCCCTAATTCCCCTAGTTAACAGAATATGATACTTAATGTATTGTGGCCATATTTATTAAATAAGGTTCACTAGGTATTTAGTGTGTGTAAATGATAATGTAAGTTGGCCTCATTAAAAAAGATCCATTAGGTAGTTGATGTAGCCTCATTTATGAAGGCTCACTAGGTGGTTAGGATTTGGGATAGATGTAAACTATTTGTAGTGGTAGAAACCATGTAATCAAGTGAAAAGTGATTAATATTGCATTGGAGATTTGTTCAACTAGAGTTTCTCCTTTGAAGAGGAAAGTGAACATTGCTTCTTATTCAAAATATCGGTAAAGGTTTGCCTATTGTTGCTTTATATAGTTACATTTCTGTCAATATTTATCTAAGGTTTATGTTTCAACTATCAAGGTACACCACAAGTGGTACCAAAGAACTTTCTCATGCCAAAACGAGCTGAATTATTAGATAATGTTTTTTACACTAGTTGCATGTTTTGATGTTTTTAAACACAACGAGTTGTCGTTAAATAGTTAAAATTGCATCTAGGAAGCATGTATCACTACAAGGAAAACACCTTGTAGAGGAAATTTTTACAAAACATCCTCGAAAAACTTATCCCCTCTCTGTTTATAGCGGAGGTGGGCGACCGAAGGTTTTTGCGAAGGTTTTTTTAGCGGTGCGCCTATAAGGTAAATACGCCCTGGTGCACACACAATATAACTCCCCATTGCTTCAAAATTAAGGTGCACTGATATTTTCTATAAACAAAAAATACAAGCACCAAACAAAGTGACCTAGCATGCGTGAATATGACACCCCGTTGTGTATCCCTGTCATTGGGTGCACCAGGGGAGGGTAAAATAAAATAAAAAATTACCAAACCAATTTTCATTAGTATACTTCATTATGTGATTCCAAACTCTCTGACAAGCACTGGTGCTCACTTGTCTTCCAAGACCATCATGTTTGCACTGCTCTAGAGTGAGTTTGATAGCTCCATTGGTAGATTTCACATATTTCCAAATTTTGGAAATTACCTCGAATTTTAATTTCTTCTCTATGGTGGAACCATGCCTCCTCGGGATAGAAGAGCCCAGGTAAAAATTTTATTACCTTCTTATTTGAATTTTCAACTATCGATTAAAATGTCAAATTGGCCCTTTTTTATTTTTAATTTTTTTAATTTTGTGTGCTTGAATGCTTAGACTCGCCCCAGAGTTAGTGCTTCATGTAAATATATAGGAAGCACCACCACTGGTGTGTAAATAATAATGCTATGCACATGGGACATTCACAAAATGGCATCACGCCAAATTTCAAAAAAATAATCATAACAATGCATTTTCCTCAATGCCCCGTGGCTGGTGTGTTATACGACACAACACACCACTACACAATAATGTTAGTACTCCAAGAAAGATGGAGCATCGATGTGTTCCAATAAATGAATCACACTGCCTAATTTTCAACATATAAATATCGCACCAGTGTGTATATGATAACAATATGCATTGTTGTTGTGCACAAAATGGCACCACACCAAATTAAAAAAATAACCATAGATGTGTGTCTTCTTGGATGCCCCATGGTTGATGTGTTATACAACACAATGCACCACCAAACATAACATCAGTGCTCCAAAAAATACGGAGCACTGGTGTGTTCCTATTAATGAATCACATTGCCTGATTTTCAACAAAAAAATTTAACCAAGGGGTGCACTAATGTTAACAAAACTCACCAATGTTATAAATAGCACGACACGAGGTTGTTTATTTAAGAATTTATCATGGTGGTGTGTCTTATGGTGTGTCCTAAAAGACAACACACCGAGCAAAACTTGTTGGTTCTCCAATAAAAATGGAGCCTCAGTGCATTCCCTTTAACCAGCAACACCGCCCAAGTTTTAACACATAAAACTTATCATAGTGGTGCATCAAGATCAACAAAATGCACTTGTTCTATTCACATAATCACACCAGAAGAAATATTTAACGACTCATCATAGCAGTGAGTCTTCTGGACACCCCATTACCGATGTGTTAATAAACACAACACACCACTAAACAAAACGTTAGTGCTCCAAGACGATTGGAGCACTTGTGCCTTCACATTAACACAACACACAGACTAATTTGCGACAAAAAAATTAACCTAGCAGTGCCCATAGGTCTACCAAACACACTAGTTTTGTATACAACATGACACTAGATGAATATTTAAATATTTAGCATGTCGGTGTGACTTATGAGACACCCCATTACCGATGTCTCTAAGTATATTAAATGCATAGGTACTATGCACAAGAGGGCACCACGATAAACATTTAACATGTAATATATCAGTACATCATATGGAACAACCCCTGATGGGTGTCGTGCATATCACCACACCATTAAAGACATATCGGTGCTCCAATTATAATGGAGCATCGATGCATTACGTATAACCAATCCCATAACCTAGCACAAAACAAATTCAAAATGGCATAGAGGTGTGACTTGTGGAACAACCCTTTCTCGGTGCACTATATAACACAACACACTGAAAAAGACTTATTGGTGTTCCAATTACCATGGAGCACCAGTGCATTGTACTAACTACACTGTATATCGGTGCTTTATTACTAATATAACACACCGATGGTAGTGTGTGGTTATTATTTTTGGCACATCGGTTACTTTTCCACTTCTTTTTTGCAATTGAAAATTAATTTTAGTTTTTTTTTTTTAAATACAAAGTATTTATTTATGTGTGTTTCATAATTTCAATTCATTATATGTGTGTGTGTGTGTGTGCCTAAAAAGATTTGTATGTGAATCATAGACAACGACAAAAGTAGGAGGAGGAGCAATAGCAACGGGTCGAAACACACATCTTTTTACATGAGTGAGAGGCCCAAGAGAGGGAGAGGAAGAGCTATCCTCACCCTATTTTACCGCAAACACGTTACCTTTTGAGGGATGTTGGCCTCCTCAGGTTTTATGAGGAGAATACATCCCTAAGGGGGAAATCTCCGTTTTTACAATAGTTGATACGTCATTGGGATCAGGGTTGACATGCATTCAAGATCGGTCTTGATATGTGGTATCATCCCATAAAAGATGATTTTTATTTTATCATTGAGTTGTCAAGGAGGGGGGAGGTTTGGTCCCAGTTCCCTGAACTACAATTTGGTGTTGCGGGATATAGTCAGCTAGTATATGTGTAGAGATATGTCAATACATACATTCAATCTGCTTCAGGACTCCAGGTTGTTGGTGGTAAAATGCGAATAGATTCATTTCATCTAGAGGACATTAGGTGCCTGTGTATTATTCTCACGACACTATCACACTTTAGTTATGATGAGAAGTACATTAGTTGCCCTTTTATGTATTATGTAGATGGTTTATTGCAGAGGCCCAACTGATTAGGTGGATGAAGATTGTTTTGAGACAATTTTGTTTTGTGTTAGATCGTTTTTATGTTGTTTTTTATGGGAAGATATTCTTCCCATTCGTGTCGGAGCTATTTACATTATTTTTTGAGAGGTTTCATGTCACTTGACTAGAAGCACCCTGCTTTCCTCCTAGGCCTATGACTGATGCACATATGTGCATGTGGGGTTCATTGTTGCCCAAGAGGGGCCCATTGGAGTTGTCGTGAACTCTGATCGGTAGGGAGATCTGTGATTTTTTGGCTAGAGAGGACAATCTTGTCCTCAATCTTGTACAATACCCGCACATGGGGATGAATTGGAGAGGATGTCCAAACATCCTATTTACAACAACCGAGCCAATATATGAGAGAGGTAATATTATCATTATGTTTTTATAAATTAATTGCATATTTTTATGCCTTATTTAATGTACATGTAATTTATTGTAACATTTTGTTTCAATTATATTATTATTAGTATCGATTGTTTTGCAGATATTAGCACATATGATGGAGCTACACCTCCTGAATATGATGAGGAGATGGAGGAGGTCACGAAGAAACCTTTAGTACATAGACTTGGCATGCCATATAGGTCGAATCAGAGAGTTTGGATAGAGGTGGTGGATTGACTATGTGGTATCATGGTTAGGAATGGAGTGGTACTCACACATGTTCAATAGATATTGCAGGTACCAGAGCTATCTATGATATGGATGACCCTGGCTTGTGATATGATGTCACTAACGCATCATCTTGTTGATACCCTCAACCTCATCGAGAGTCCAAGGGACGTTGCTCATTATGTTGATGATTCCACTCCATTTGACTCATCACCAGATTGACCCACATCCTCTACTCCACCACCTAGTCCTCCTCCTCCTCTTGCTTTTCCTATGCATGTATCTACAACATCCACTGATTCTCCTCCTCCTCCACTTGTGTCACCATCCATCGATCCTCCTGCTTCTCATCCACATGTGTATGTAGCATCCACTGATTCTCCTCCTCCTCCTCATCCTCCACTTGTGTCACCATCCATCGATCCTCCCGCTTCTCCTCCACATCATGCATCACCATCTACTGATCCACCTACTCCTCCTCCTCCACTTGTGTTACCATCCACCAATCCTCCTACTTCTCCTCCACATGTGTCTGCAACATCCACCAATCCTCCTCCTCCTCCACTTGTGTCACCATACACCGATCCGCCTCCTCCTCATCCACCACTTATGTCACCATCCATGGATCCTCCCGCATCTCCTCTACATGTGTCTACAACATTCACCGATCCTCATCCTCGTCCTCCTCCACTTGTGTCACCATCCATCGGTCCTCGTCCTTCTCCTCCACATCATGTGTCACCATCCACTGATCCTTCTCCTCCACATCATGTGTCACCACCCAACGATCCTCCTCCTCCTCCTCCTCTTCCACATGTGTCACAAGATATTGATGCCGTGGACATTATGTTCACAATGGGTGATGCACAACTTGATCTTGATGGAGAGACATATGATAGTGTACTTTTATCATTCCTTTCTAACATAACCAGTACAGATAGACCCTCTACCTCTAGTAGTAGAGACATTGATGCCTCTAGCTCAGGTGGTGGACCTAGTTGGTAGTGGTACTAATTGACATGTATAATGATTGTTTCATATTTGAGTTGATATGTATTTATGACATGTTTATTGTAGATTTTGATGAATGTATATTTGACAGGTATATTGATATGTATATCACTCGTGTATATTATGTTTTTCATATAATGTTGTGGTTGTTGTTGTTTGATTTATAAAATGTATTATGAGTATGCTAATGATTGACATTATTAATGGTTTCTCTATTTTAAAATTAAATTAGAGATGTATCACTCATTTAAATTTATAGTTGTCGTGTAATGTTTAACTTTACTTTTATGAAAT
>ML801628.1:14440-29104 GCA_009831015.1 Picea engelmannii
ATGTGGGAGTTAAATATATTTTAAAAGAAGTCATTTTACTATTCAAAACCCATTAAATAATCTATTATTATTTTAATAGATTTCTTTGTTGCAAACATTATTTGGAAGGAAGGAGAGATTGTTCATTATTATATTTCATCCAAGGGAAACAATTTCAAGGTTGATTTATGTTTCAATGAGTATGAATGAGTATGTAGGGGTTTGATGATTAATGATATTGGTAGGAATTTTTTATAAGATGTATTCCTAATGAAGGAGTATGTTATGGTTTGATGATTAATGATAATGAATAATTATGCTGTGGTTTGACGATTAATGATAATGGTAGAAATTTTTTTAAAGTGTAATTTTAAGTTTTTAATTATAAGGATTTTCAAAAGATATATAAAGTTAGTTAAAACTATATTTCTATAGAGTAAAAATATTGTATTCCCTAATAATAATATATAAATCTAATTTTTAAATTAGACAACACAAAAAATCATTTTAAACAAAGTTTGATGTTTGAATTAGGGATTACAATTTTGCTTAATAATAGAATCATTGGAAGTTCAATTATCCAAACCCCTTTTAAAGATACAAGAAAACTATAAGATAATAACTTTCCAAGTGAAAGCCATCCCATTAAGATAAGGTTAAAAAAATGTAAAGCCTCAAATATATGTTTTTGATTTAGTTCGCTTGACTCATAAATATTTAAGTCTATGCTTTTGATTTAATTTTATTAAATCATAAATATTTAGAAAACTTTTTTAAGTTTTAAAATATTGTTTTTAGTGTTTGATTTTTATAATTTGCTTTTTATTTTAAATTTATTTGTGAAAGGTAATGTTTAACTTTAAAAATATATATATATATATATATATATATATATATATATATATATATATATATTTTGATATAATAAAAATTGGTTAATATATTTCAGCTCTTATTACTTCTTTATATTTCAATTTTTTTAATTAATTATATAATTAATGCACTTTATTATATATAAAAAAATTATAGATTTAATAAAATTGTAAAAATAATAATTCCAATATTATTAATGTTTTACCCTCTAAATTTAGTACACCTATCAAAAGTGCATGGAAAAAAATCATCGGGCTGGCATCATACGAATGTGTATGGTTGGTGGACCCTGGGTACACGATCAGTCTACTCACCGAAATGACCACTCGCCATGAAATTGTTTCCAATTCTTCCAGTGTCCCTTACAAACACCTCGTTAAATGTAATTTTTGTTTCTTTTATTTATTTTTTAATGTGGTGGGTTTGTATTTAAGGCTTACAAACTTTTTATGTTGGTCCCATGGGGAGAGTGGGATCGTTAGTTAGGTCTTCGCATTATTTTTTTCATATAGAAAGACTAAAAAAATTTTGATGTTCAGATTATGGATATAATTTAATAAATTTAAATGTTATGTCTAGATATTTATTATTTTTTTTTTCTAATTTAAATTAATATTTAATAATTACTCAATATCAATTTGTCCACAAAGTTCTTTATTATATATCATATTTTTAATTTTAATAGTGGCAGTTATAGTTTTTTTTTTATATATAATGGTTTATACATAATATATTAATTGGTTAATGAAAAGTTTAACTTTTATTTAATTAATTGATACAAATTGTATAAATGATGATAATGATGATGATGATGATTAATGTCCATTAAGACCGAATTGGTCTATTGGACCTTAAGAGGCTAAGTGATTACTTGTGATTCTTTAGAATTTTGTTTATGTGCTCAAAAAGCATTAAGAGAAGCTTTCCAAGATCACCATACTTTTGTTGAGTTAAGATGTTAGGAAGGTTGGTAGTGTGATAAATATTTTGAAATGAGATCTAATATGGGTATAGGCTGGACAATCTAAGATAAAGTGCTTTTCATATTCAACCTTCTTAGTGTCATAAAGGTGACACACTCTTTCATCCCATGGCATTTTAGGAATTGACCAACACCCAATTTCACTATGGAGCTCATGAGAATTTGTTCTTATCTTAGCAATGCTTATTTTTTTCTTTACACTTGGAAAAAAAGATAGATAATTTTGATCTTCTAGATTAGGGTTGATTACATCTTTATAATACCTTAATTTTCCTTTTTCCTCTAATTCTTTATCACACCACATTTTCTCTTTAAATTTTGATTTGACGCTTTTTTTTAATAGTATATTTTTTATGAAAAATGGTTTCTTCCACAATTCCCCAATAGTTTATCCAAGATCGGGCATCTTTATGCCATCCTCGCTTGAGTCGATGGTGGTTATGACTTGATTTTGAAGCAATTTTAGGTAGCCTCTTGTCATCCATGTTGTTTAACTTGTTCTTATACATTAGGTATCTAGTCATAGCCATACTCTCAATGGGGGAGAGGATTGTTTCTAAGAGGAGGATGGGATAGGGCATATTTCCTTTAATTTTGAGATTATATGTTATAAAATTCTTTTGTATTTTCTCTATCTTTCTCCAGGATTCACGAGAGATACTACAGCCCTAGACTTCACATCCATAAAGAATAAAACGTGTAACAAGAGTCTCAAAGAAAATTTTCTTCTTATCCCAACTCCAAATATGAGATGATTTACAATTGTTTTCAAGCCCATGATAAGCTTTCCATCCCCCAATAATCCTTTTCTCAATGCTATAATTCCAATTGAGCTTGTGGTGAATATCAATTCCAAGATATTTGTATGAATCCACTTCATCCAAGTTGTTGTTGTCATATACAAAGGTATCATAAGAGATCTTATTGGATTTAATAATCATGACCTTAGTCTTATTAGTATTAATAGTCATACCCATATTGGAGAAAAAAACCTTGAGGATTCTTAGTTGGTTTTCAAGATCACGGGGACTCCTTTCCATCAGAATGATATCATCGACATAAAGAAGAAGATTGATGGCTATATCAGTGATAGTAGGGTTGACACAACCTGCTTTTTCCAAACATTTTTTTAACTTGTCAATGTATATGCCAAAAAGGGTAGGGACAAGGGACAACCTTGTTTGACTTCGATATTGCAGTTAATCTCTTTTGACCATCCCTCAGTGTTTTAAAAATTACCAATAACATTCTCATACATCCTTATTGTAGTAGCCCTCAACTCGAGAGGATATTTTATCTCTTCCAACCTATTTCAAAGTTTTTTCCTATGAACGATGTCAAAAAAATTTCTAAAGTAAACAAAACAACAAAAAATATTGGTTTTGGTATTGTGGAACTCCTCTGTAATGATCCTAAAGGTAACAAGATGGTCCATAGTTGAATGATATCCTCTAAACCTGGCCTGACCTTTAGCTCTTTGCCATGACTTTCTAGCCAAAGGATAATCTTATTTTCCAAAATAATTCCATAATGCTTGGCTAAAATCGGGCTAATAATAATGGTCCTATAATTAGAGGGAATGTTTCTATCCCCATTTTTAAAAATAGGAACAATGAGGCTTTGCATCCAAGGTTTAGGGAAGCCCTGCTTAACTGCTAAATTAAAGAGCTTGTGTATGTGAGAGATAAGGATTGGCCCTTCTATTTTAAAAATTTCAGCTTGGTAGCCTTCAATGTCCTTAGCTTTCCCATTTGTGAGCCGCTTAACCCCGAACTCTATGTCATCTAAAGAAAAAAATATTTCCTTTGTAGGGACAATAGAAATGGTGTCCATGGCATTAGGGAACTCATAAAGACTTTTAAGGTAGGAATTCCAGTCCCTTAAGGGAATCCTATTATTTTCTTTAGTATTTCATTTTAGAATTTGGCTCCAGAACTTCTTAGGATCCAACTTGTATAGTTGTGAAAGTTTCTCTTGCCTTTTATTGATATAATATATTTTTTTCCTTTTAATTAGGGCTTTGTACGTATTGATCTTATCGAGTTTTAAGGGCTCATTAGAAGCATCACTGATGGCTTTCCTAGCAATTTTGACATTCTTTATCATACCAAGGGTTGGTTGTTCTATTATTCTTTTTATAGGACACCTAGAAAGAGAACTTGTTAATAGAAGTGGAAAGGGTAGTTGTAAAACTATGATAGAGTTCTTCAATGTTGTCCTTATAAGTTGGGAGGTTTAATTTAATATTTACATCCTTTAAGAAAATGTCAACTTTACTTTTGTCAAAGTGCAAGTTCCTTTGATTATTAGAATTCTCTTCAATGGTACTCCTATGCATGGAAAATTTTAGAGTCAGGGTTAAAGGTTTATGATCAGAGTCAGGCTCATGGTCATTTAAAAGGTCAAAAGTTTCTATTTGGTTGGAAATGGGGATATCAAATATTACATAATCTACAACACTACTACCTAACCCATGAATACATGTCATCTAGTTGGATTTTTTCCACTTCATTACTCCATTTCAAATTATTAGGTCTTGAGAGCTACANCTATATACATCTTCTTAGCATTGGTGTCTGAAATTTCTATCCAAATGTATTGATTAAGAGGGTCAATCTTATGAAGTTGAATGTGAGGAGAAATGCTCTTTCTAATATAACAAGCTATGCCTCATATCCCTCTACGGTAGGATTTTTTGTTCCATGCTGACCAGAAGACAAATCCTTCCATGTTAGGGGCCTTAGACTCCTCATGCTCCCAAGTAAATAAATACTAAAATACAATTAATTTAAAATTTAAATAATAATAAAAATATTTTTTATAAATTTTATTAAACAACGTATTGATTTTGCCGTGTTGGAAAAATCAAAGGAAATAAAAATGAAGAATATTAAATTAATAAATATTAATTCGAGATATCATAATATCATTAATACTATACATTGTATGTATAGAATAGAAATAACAAAACACACAAATACTAAATACATAAATTTTCTTATGTTTACAAGTTAATTATTACATCAGACCAATAGAAATATATAACAATTCATTTGCAACAAGTATAGAAAGAACTAACAATAAAATTATTAAAACAGTCACACAAAATACTGAGACCACTGGAAAAATTATAATTTTATTTACCCAAAATGAATTCAAAATGTAATCTGTTCACAGGTAAAAATAGGTTAATAATTGCATCCACGCCAAAAGAAACATTCAACGATTCCTTTCAAACAAGTACATATTAAGATGCATTC
The DNA here is from genome assembly GCA_009831015.1 of Picea engelmannii. Classification (NCBI taxonomy): domain Eukaryota; kingdom Viridiplantae; phylum Streptophyta; class Pinopsida; order Pinales; family Pinaceae; genus Picea; species Picea engelmannii. Next base: position 19,535 of record ML801628.1, read on the forward strand.
TAATAACTGATATGAATTTACTCATCATTCTATTCCTTTTAAATAATGTTAGCCGCCACCCTCCACCGACTTATTCCCCTCTCTTCTCGCACATTCTCACGTGAGTTTTCTGGCCTTCTTTTCTTTATCTCATTTTGGTCTCATTCCAAATCAATGATAACGTGACATCCATGACCATACCCATCTCCATTTACAACTAGAATCTTCATGTAACTTCTCAATTGTTTCTCACAATCTTTTCTTGTAACTTGGAGTTTTGGTGCAATCTCTTCCCTTCCCTTGTTTTCTATTTATCACCCAGAATGATCACACATTGCCTTACTCTCAGAAAGAATAAGCCAACAGAGTAAAGCAATGGAAGATGGAATCCAAGTACAGAACAAATTGATTTATTGGAAGCCATATATAGTCAAGGGATGCACACTGCCAAGGCTCATCAAATAAGGTAGATAACTAGTAGACTGCGATTGTATGGGAACATTGAAAAGAAGAATGTGTTTTACTGGTTTCATAACCATAAATCTTGTGAAAGGCGGAGACAGAAACGTGGGAGAATGGCGTCCATAAATCAATTTCATCAACCACCTTCCTTCGCAGGCACATTAGTCACAAATGGTAAGATCTTTGACACCTCCTTCAATCTCTGAAACAAAATCATAAATAACTATTTCTAGTAGTTTGTTATTTTCTCATATTTATTACTTTATCAATGCACTGCATTTGTGTCTAATCTAAACACATTTTCGAAACTTGTTCACCAGAAAATTTTCAAGTACGACAACAATCGGTAGTGGTCATTCTTGAGGTGATAAGTTAATAATATCATTTATTTTCCAAATTGTGTACATTGATTTCGTTACTTATCAATACCTTGAATTGCACTGGTGGATTTAGTTTCTTGAATAACTATCAATCTTTGCTAGAAATGAGATATGTAAGGATCCATAACGTTTCGTTGGTTTTCAGAGGCAAGTTACTGCAGATGATAATGAATCTCAGACGCTGGAGTTATTTCCATTGCATCCAACTGGCATAACTGAATACAAATCTACACCAATTAACCCAATGGGATTGCAAATATCTATCTGTAACCCTGATGAAAATATTGATGAAAAAAACAATGCAAGATCAGGCTAGGGACACTTCCATAATTTTTTTGATTTCATCCCTCAACATCTCGGCAAGCAGTGACTCTGTATTTCTCATATTTCTAGAGAAAGCATTGTAAGTATCATTGATTAGGGACAAGAATACAATGAATAAGAAGTCATTTGTGGTATGATGTCTCCATGGTTAAGGCTTCTTCGTTATTCTCTGTGTGGTCGAAAACAACTTGAAGACTTTTTCTTCTTCTTGAAACTTGTCGAATTTTATTTTGGAGTCTTTTTCTTGAAGTTTGTTGATGTTGAATCCCAAAGGAATTTGTCGAGAGACTCTTTCACTTTTAATGCCGATGCAAGTCTCGGGTAGATTCAACCATTTGTATTTGAACACCAACTCTTGTGTAACAGAAAGTCGTTTTGTATGAAGAGAATTTAGTGTGAAAATATAAGGCCAAAAAGATTAAGCTACAAATAATTGTGTGCCCGACACAATGGAATTAGGAATCATTATTAGGTGGTTTTTTTTTCAATAAGAAAAATAAATTATGATAGTTAAAAGGTTTTTTTTCAAAAATTACAATTTAAGAAAAATAACTTATATTAGTAAATATAAATATAAAAGGTCTTTTTCAAAAATTATAGCTTTGTATATCTCTTTTTCCAAAATCCATAAGGATGTTAAGAACTTTTCATATTACACTATAAGTCTAGAAAYGTGCCCATTGTTTTATATATTTATATAAAAAAKATTGCATATCTTTTATGTCCTCTTTGCGACTGTAATTTATATAAAAAAATACRCAAAATCCAAAACTGTATCATTTCATATAGTGACCTAAAGATCGATATCAAGTCTTTCAAATATTTYAGGTTGTCCTTCTTATTCCTTTGAAAAGTATATTCCATCTTCATCCAGTAAGAGTGCTTCCTTCGAAAGCCGGTCAACATCCTTATTATGTGTGTTGTATATATGTTGTGCTTTGGGTTGCTGAAAATTTCRCCTCAACRATCTAAACTTAGTCATCCAAGGCTGCACAGATATCACCTGTAGGTTATTTTCATTATTAAACTAGTCGATAATRACCTTGGAATCACCTATCAGTTGTAACATTGATACCTTTTTAATACAACCAAAAAATAAAATAACCCATAGTGCAAGAAATTCTCCCTTGGTATTGGTTCCTTTTCCACAATTCATTTTTAGTCTGTAAGTGCCCAAGACCCGTGTTATAAAAAAAACATGTATAGGGTGTTTTCCTTATGAATGGCCCTCCTTTGGAAAAAAAAGGGGAAGAAATGGGTAAAAAAAACCCATTTATCCTAAGTTTGGGGTGCAAAATACACATTGTGCTAAACAACAAGTAGATCTGGGCGACAGGAATCTATGCGCCAAGATCTGCGGTCAGGATTCAATTTTGGACCCCCCTACCTCTCTTCCTTTAACACAAGGGTTGGGGGGGGGGGTTCTCTATAGGTTTTATCGGGCATGTGGATATGAGCGGTAAGAATCTGCGCGCCCAGATCTATGGTTAGGGTCCAATTCAAGACTGCCCCCCCCCATCGTTCTTCCTTTCATGGGTGGGCGGGGGGTCCAATGTGAGGGCACACAAGTTTCAACGACTAGGATTTAAGCGCCCAGATTGACGGCTGAGGTATCATTCTGGACCCCCTTGTCATTCTACCTTTAATGGGGGGAATCCAATATGGGTAGTTTCGTGTGGGTCCCCCCTAAAGACCCTTACTGCTTCTTCCTCCGCTTACCGCCTTTGCCTCCTGGTGAAAAATGTCCCCCACTCTGTCTCTCTTATTCCCTTGTCACATCTCCCACTTCCTTCCTAACTTTCACCACCACACACCTGTCCACCACTCTCTCAATTGTCATGCCTCCATTCCCTTCGTCCCTCTTATTTCCTGACACTTGTTCCCCTGTGCTCCATGCCACTTCCACCTGTTTCCTATCCATATTCCTGTGGCACTCCTCATCTGGTGTCATAGCCCCCATTCTCCACCACGTAGTGCTTCCACTTCAACACCCCTCGTCTCACCTCCACATTATTGGCACCATCGTCCTCCTCATTAGATCCTCGTCCATGTTCACTGGCTCGACCCCCTCGTAGTAATCCAACAAAGCAACAATGGCCAAGGAAAGGCCTCCACGTTGTTTAAGAAGCAGAGTTAACTGGGCCTTAGCTAATCCCAAGAAAGCGGTTATTAAGGTGGTTGACGATGGTTGAAATTCATCTCCTTCCATAAATAGAAGGACAGAAAGAGACAAAGGGCAGAAGGTGACTATCAGTCCATCCTAAAAAGGATTACGTCTGACAGTCGACTGCATGGGTAGTCTGACCAACATCTACATGCACAGCCTAATAGGGAAACTCACCTGCGCGAAGCATTGAATTCATGATACAATCGTGCCTTTGGAGGTTGAGCTAGCTCCTAGTATTTAGAGGCATTTTTTCCATTTTTGTTCTTATCAATGGTAGAGATGAGATCTCTACTGTAATGTTTTGAAAAAGAACTGGTTTCCCTAGTTATTCATATGTATGTGAGACTTATTGTTTAATGACAGTCAACTTCCTACTCCATCTTGTTTCCATCTAATATTGAGAGAGTTCATGATTGACTGATTCACAAGAATCATTGTGACTGTGTTATGATAAATATTTTATGTTAACGTTGTTATGATTTCTTTTAATGTTCTTGTAATTTGAATACAAGAAGTTCTTGTGTTTAATTTCTTCCTCTTTGGGCTGTTGGAAGATTGATGCCTACAACAGACCTTTACATTTTCCCACCGAAGTCTTCCTCATACTCACCCTTACTGAAACTTACTGTTTGAAGTTAAACTAACACCTCACTTGTCCATTCATAGCCCAGTCTAGAATTATGAGTTCAAACGATATTGTTATGAGTTTGTCCTCTCTCAATCACCCTTATAAAAAAGTTGTGACATACAAACTGATGGGTATCAGGCTTACTCCTGCTGTAGTATAGGAGTGACATTTGGTGCTAACATTTCTTGCGCCGTTCTCGAGGATGAAGTTGAATATTTTCCCTAGGATTGAATGACATTGAGCCTCTAATTCTAAAGGTGCATCAGGCATCAGAGCCCCCAAAGATTGTTGGATGAGAGTCTGGATGAGAGTCTTTGTCTAGAGCCTTGATGGTGAAGTTAGGAAGTAGTTTATAGGATTGATCCCTGGTTCCATTGTTGTGATTGAAGCTCGAGATAACGCCTTCCTGAGACACTGGGGAGATTAAAAAGACTTCATGTATTACATGACAGAGTTTGTGTCCTTGAAGAAAAATAATGGAGAGTTTGTCTTTGACTTCTCTAAAGGATTCAATAAAATGTATAATAAGATCCCTGCTGAGATCAAGCCCAGAGAAGCCTTTGCCAAAATATCTTATGCTAATTCATTTGATCCTGACTTCCACCTCCTGTTGAGAGAGAGAAGAGATATTTCCCTAGCTCAGATGCAATACGCGGCCATAGAAGTAGAATCTAATGTGTTGGCAGTTGAAAGGCTCAAAAATAAGGTTTTTATAGACATAAGAAAGGGAAGATCAGATGCCTCAACCTTTGACCCCTCTGTGCGTCACCCTCAAGTGGATGAATTGACCAAGATGGTGAAATATCTTTCTGTAAAGATGGAGAAGATGAAATTTGAAGGGAAGCATAAATACATAAATCTTCAAATAGTGGACAACAAAGGAAACTTCAGAAGGCCTAACAACAATGTTCCTTAGATTATGCCAAGGGAACAAAGGAACAGAGATAGAGATGATCAAAGGATTCAAACCTCTCTTCAAAATAACCTATTTGATGATGAGGAGAGGGAAGAAGAAGAGATTTATCCTGAAATCCATTGTTTTGGAGACACCCCCCCTTTTCCTCGTTTGACTCAATCAACATATGAGGAGTCTCTCATGAATAGTCAGCTCAATGAGCTGAGCAAGGGAGAGAAGGCTAGCAGCAACCAATATATATATAACCTCCGATCCAAGAAGAAAGTTGGGATGCCCGATGTTCCTGAGCAGCCTACTAGAGTGGGGACTCCTGCTAAAGATATGGAAAACAAAAAGGATAAGAAACTCCGAGCCCGATCTCCAGTAGTTCAAGATCCTTTTACTTAAGTAAAATAAATCCCAAAGCCACCTCCTCTTTTAATTTTGAGCATAAAATTCAGAAAATCAGAATCCCTGTACCCCTCTCTGAAATGGCCAAACATGAAGATTTCAAAAGGATCCTCTCCAAGATATTGCAATCTAAACCCTCATACAGTTCCACAGACTCAATTAACTTGCAAGATGAAAATCCTGCAGTCATCCTAATCCCTATGGTGGAAGACAAAGATGATTCATCCCCTCCCTTCTACACATACCTGAACATACATGACAAAGGGTTGCATAATTGTTTGAGGGCCTCCCATAATCTCATGCCTAAAACTTTCATTGAAGAACTTGGGTTGGAGGTCACAAAATCTTACCATGAATTGTATTCCTTTGATTCTGGAAGATTCCAATGATTATGAGTCATCAAATATCTGGTGGTAACCTTGTTTTAGCTGCCCATGAAAAGTGTGGTTATGGACATTGTAGTAGCCAATGTTCCCCCAAATTTTGGCATGTTGTTGTCAACATATTCGATAAAAATACTTGGAGGAACCTTGCAAATGGACCTCACATATGCTACTATTCTTGTGTTTGGGGGGGAGCATAGAAGACTTTACAAGGAAGCCCAGTTGGCATATATTATTAATGTTGAAACAAACCCCACCAACCATCCTATCTTTCCACTTGACACTAATCTAGGGTCTAGTTTGTTGCATCTCACTGATACTCCTGGAACCCCTCTTGAAATTAGAAAAGGCCCATTTCTTATCATGAAATTCCTCCTCCAACTACTTTTGTATGGAATATGTTCTTCGACGGGGTCTCTTCTAGCGAAGGTGTTGGTCCCAGAGTGTTTTTTGTGTCACCATGTCAGGAAACCACATCCCTATCATACAAGCTAGAGTTTGAAACTACCAATAATGTGTCTGAATATGAAGCTCTTGCTTTAGGTTTAAGGGCTACAAAGGAAATGAGAATTTAAGAGGTAACGGTGTTTGGAGATGCTGAGTTGATAGTCGAACATGTCAGAAATGATTATCAGGTTAAGAATCCTCAACTCAGAAGTTACAAAAATCAGGTTTGGGACTTAATTGACATTTTCTTCTTAGCCTTCAACATTTCATTCATTCTAAGGGAGGAAAATACTTTGGCTGATTCCCTAGTTGTCTCAGCTAGACAGTTTAGGATCCCTCTGCCACCCAGGTTCAAATATGATGTTGAGAAAAGATATAGGCCCTATGTACTGGACAATATCAAGCATTGGAAGGTATTTGAAGATGATCTTGAAATCATAAAATTTCTTGAGTTTGTTGATGAGTTCTCGGCGTTACACATTGATTAAGATCATGCTCCCGAAGGTGACTCTCACCCTGAGGTGTTTTTAAATAAAATNAATATCAAGCATTGGAAGGTATTTGAAGATGATCTTGAAATCATAAAATTTCTTGAGTTTGTTGATGAGTTCTCGGCGTTACACATTGATTAAGATCATGCTCCCGAAGGTGACTCTCACCCTGAGGTGTTTTTAAATAAAATTGATAATTATCATATTGTGCAGTTGCCTAGCAATCACATTCCAAAGGGACTAGTTCTTTTAGAAATATTTTTCGATGGGAATGATGTGGAAGTAAAGGGTAAGGTTTCAAATGGGGATGCTAATGTAACTGAGTGCAACATTGGCACATAGGAGGAGCCAATCTTTATCAAATTTTTAGGTAGTCTGACAAAGGAGAAAAGGACTGAGTATGCTGAGTTATTAAGGGAATTTGTTGATGTGTTTTATTGGACTTATGAAGATCTCAAGACATAGGACACAGTTATCATCGAGCACAAGATCCCACTGAAAGAGGAGGCCAAGCCATTTAGGTAGAATCTAAGACAAATCAATCCTATGTTGTTTCCTATCATGGAAAGAGAAATAAAGAAGTTGTTGGACACCCAAATCATTGTCCCTTTAAGATATTCTGAATGGGTGGCCAATTTAGTCCTAGTGAGGAAGAAAAGTGGAGAAATCACACTCTATGTTGATTTCTAAAATCTGAATAGAATCTCAAAGAAGGACAATTATCCCTTGCCCAAGATGGAACATATATTGCAAAGGGTAACAAGAGCATCCATGATTTCCATGATTGATGGATTCTTTGACTACAATCAGATTTTTGTCTTGCTGGAGGACAGAGAAAAGACAACATTCACTACTCCTTGGGGTAAATTTATGTATGCCAAAATGCCCTTTGGTTTGATGAATGCAGGGGAAACCTTTCAGCGAGCCATGGATATCACTTTCATTGGAGAAAGGGACAAGTTTGTGGTCATCTATTTGGATGACATCACAATCTTCTCCAAGTTTGACAAAGAGCATCGTGAACATTTAAAAAGGGTTTTCCTGAAGTGCAAGAAGTTTGGCCTCTTCTTAAAACCCAAGAAGTCTCTATTTTTCATGAAGGAGGGAGAGTTGCTGGGCCAAATAGTATCAGCAGAAGGGGTCATGATTGATCCCAATAGAGTCAAAGAAATCCAATCCCTGTCACTCCCGAGATCTAGAGAAGAATTCCAGGCTTTACTGGGAAAAATAATTTTTTTGAGGAGGTTTGTTTCCAACTTTGTTGAGATGATAAAGCTTATAACAGTCATGTTGAGGAAGGGACATGAAGTTAAGTTGACTGTTGAGTTTCAAAATTCCTTTGATCAGATAAATAAATCCTTGACTGAAGCTCTTGTGCTTATCAGTCCTGATTACTCAAAGGATTTCCTTATTTTCTCTTTTGCTTCATTTGATACTATTGGAGCTATCCTCTTGCAGAAAAATGCTAAGGGTTTGGAGCAGACCATTTATTTCTTTAGTTAGGCATTGAGAGATGCATAGATCAAATATGAAATTATGGAGAAGCAGGCTTATGCCTTAATGAAAGATATCAAATCTTTCAGGGTCTATGTCTTTCATTCAAAAATCATTGCATATGTCCCTTGAGCTACTGTAAAGGAGATCCTAATTCAACCAGACATAGATGGAAGGAGGAGTGGATGGATCTCTAGAATCCTTGAGTTTGATCTTGAAATAAATCCCACCAAGTTGATTAAAGGTCAGAGTTTAACTAAGCTTTTGGTTGAATCTAACTCTAAATTGTTGGGGGTTAACTTCAATAACACTTGCTCAGAAATTCAGTAGGTTGAGTTGTCTAATGGAAGTCCTCGAGAGAGTCCTCCATTAGCAGAATGCACCTGGTGTGGAGACATTATATATTTTCTACAAAATTTAAAGCCTCCTGATGGAATGGGGAAGAGTAAGGAAAGAGATTTAAAGCTCAAAGCAATCAGGTGTTGCCTTATTAACCTGGTCTTGTATTGGAAAGACCCTCTTGGAGTGCTTCTAATATGTCTGGACCCATAGGAGGCCTAAGATATTATGTCTAAATTTCATGAAAGCCTATGTGGGGGACACCATTTATGGAAAACCACAGCCCAAAAAAATTTCAGGGCTGGGTACTACTAGCCCACCTTATTCAATGATGTCTGCAGAAAGGTCAAAGCCTGCATCAAATGCCAAAAGTTCTCAGGAAAGCAACAACTCAAATCTCTTCCACTAAATCTTTTAGTAGCTTTAGGACCCTTCCAACAATGGGGGTTCAAATTCATTTGGGAAATTCATCCTGCTTCAAGTGGCCATCATAGGTGGATTTTAACTACAACAGATTATTTCACCAAATGGATAGAATCTATCCCCACTAGAAGTGCTTCCCACAAAGTTATCATCATATTCCTGGAGGATATCATAGCAAGTTTTGGCTTCCCAAACAAAATTATCACTGATATCGCTACATCTTTCAAGTCTGAGCCCCTAGTCAGATTCTATGAGCAGTTTGGGATTTCGCTAATTCACTCCACTCCCTATTATCATCAAGGCAATGGACTGGAAAAATATTCTAATAAGAGTCTAATCAATCTCATCAAATATTTTTATAAGACAATAAGAAGGCCTAGTATTCAAGACTCAAATTCGATCTGTGGGTTGATCGAGTGACAACCAAAAGGTCCTTGGGCACCTCCCCTTTCCAACTTGTTTATGAGACAAAAGTTGTATTTCCCATTCAGCCGGCTCTACCTGTAGCAAAATTATTTCAAGATTATGAGGGAGAGGCAGATTATATGTTCAGAAGAATTCATCAACTAGTGGAACTGCAACAGAATAGAGATCAGGTAGTGGACATAGCTCACAATCATCAACAAAAGATCAAGCAGGCCTTTGACAGGAAGGTCAGAAAACAGGAATTCAAGCTGGGAAATCTAGTGCTTAAGTGGGATTCCCCTAGGCATGATAGAGGAAAACATGACAAGTTCAACACCATCT
>ML801628.1:29204-40832 GCA_009831015.1 Picea engelmannii
TCTCTTTAGTTCCATACATCTTTCAACCATCTAGACACATAACCCTCTTTTGTCCTTGATCTTCTCCATGAGATCATGATCTCTTATCTTATCAAATTCGAATTTGATCATTCAAGGCCACATAAAGGTGTCTTGGAAGCTTCTTTTGTACCGAAACATGTCAAAAAAATCATTCTAATTGTTAGGTATAAGTATAAGAATATTATTTTCTAAAGTTTAACCACAAATCCACTTAAAAATGTTAAGAAATGATAAACTTTGGAAAAGCATAGTTATAACCCAATGATGAGGTAAATGTAATGATGTGGAGGTGATATGAAAATGAAATGGAAGTAATTGTGAAGGTTTTGGTGAATTAATGGAGTGAGAATAGGGACTATTTTGAAACCCTACACATGCCATATAAGAAACTAAGACACCCTCTGTGTTGCAAGACCTCCAATCCATACTCTCTAAACATCAAACGGTATTTTCCAGTCCCTAGGGACTCCCACCTTCCCATTTTGTTCATGATCATTCCATTCCCCTTATACTAGGAAGCCTCCCTCCCAATATCCGTCCCTATCGTCACCCCTTTTCCCAAAAAAATGAAATTGATAAAATGGTTCAAGAACTGCTTAACATAGGCGTTATTTGCCCTAATACAAGTCCCTACTCTTCTCTTTTGATCATGGTCCTAAAGAAAGAAGGCTCTTGGCATGTGTTTCCTAACTTTCGTTCCCTCAACAAACTCACCATTAAAGACAAATTTCCCACTCTTGTCATTAATGACCTCTTGGATGAATTGAGTGGTGCCCAGTTATTTACTAAACTTGATCTTCGTTCTGGCTACCACCAGATTTGTATGAAAGAAGAAGACATTCCTAAGACTTCCTTTAGAACTCTTGATGGCCACTATGATTTTTTGTTCATGCCCTTTGGCTTGTGTAATGCCCCCTCCACCTTCCAAAGCCTCATGAATCATGTCCTTCTACCCTTTCTTCGCCATTTTGTATTAGTTTTATTTGATGATATCCTCATCTATAGAAAAACTTGGACAAACCACCTTGCTTATGTGGACTGATTTCTCTGTCTACTTTCTCAGCACCAACTTTTCCTGAAACAATCTAAATGTTATTTGGTCGCCTCCAAAGTCGAGTACTTGGGTTATCTTGTTGGAAATAATGGCATCAGGGTTGATCCTAAAAATATTGAAGCTATGAAAGATTGGCCTCACCCAAATACTCTCAAAATCTTGCGAGGATTTCTGGGCCTAACAGGTTATTATCTCAAGTTTGTTAATAATTATGGAAATATTACAACACCTCTCATGAAACTCCTTAAAAATAATTATTTCACTTGGACCCCAACAACTGTTCAGGCTTTTCAAACCTTGAAGATGGCCATGTGCACCACTCCAGTCCTAGCCTTTACTGATTTCACAAAGACCTTTGTCTTGGAATATGATGCTTCAGGGAAAGGTATTGGCATTGTCCTTATGCAAGAGGGTCGGCCTTTGGCCTTTACCAACAAACAATTGTCTGAATGAAATTTGGGCAAATCAATCTATGAAAAGAAAATTTTGACTATTCTTCATGTTGTTGATTTGTGGTGCCCTTATATATTGGGGCAATGCTTCCAAATTAAGACAGACCATCAAAGCCTCAAGTATTTTTTGGAACAACGCATTTCCTTCCAAGAGAAACAAAAATGGGTGACTAAGATATTTGGATATGATTATGAGATCATTTACAAGAAAGGAAAAGACAATGTGGTGGCTGATGCACTTTCCCAAAAATATGAAGATGAAGGATCCCTTTTTTCTCTCTCCTTCATTGTAATAGATTGGCTCTAATTCGTTCACCAAGAATGGCTACATGATACCAGAATTTCACATCTGATACAAGAATTGCAGTCCAATTCTCCATTTTCCCCAGGGTACTCATGGCTCCATGATGAGCTTCAATACAAAGGTCATTTTTATTTAAGTAAACAATGAAAAATTAAATCTATGGTGCTTTCTGAGCTTCATGCTACACCCAAAGTTGGGCACTCTAGGTTTACCAAAACCTATGACAGGGTCAAACGTTCTTTTTTCTGGGATGGTATGTAACGAGATGTTCATAATTTTATGTTCGAATGTGATGTGTGTCAATGCAACAAGGGAGAAACAACCAAATCTCCTAGCACACTGCAACCACTTCCAATTCCACCTACTATTTGGAAGGATATCTCTATGGATTTTATTACAGGCTTACCTAAATTGGGTAATAAATTAGTCATCATGGTGGTAGTTGATTGCCTTTCCAAGTATGCTCATTTATGTGCTCTTCAAAACCCATTTACAACATCCACAATGGCTCAAATTTTCATGGATCAGGTCTTCGAGCTTCATGGCATGCCAAATTTTGTTGTTTCTGATTGTGACCCAACTTTCACCAACAATTTTTGGCAATAACTATTCAAGCTACAAGGCACCCAATTGCATATCAACACAGTTTATCATCCCTAGATGAATGGTCAAACTAAAGTTGCCAACAAGTGTTTGGAAACATATTTGAGGTGTTTTTCATTGGAAAAGAAAAATTAGTGGGCTCAATGGTTACCCCTAGTTGAATGGTGGTGCAACACTTCATACCATACAACTACACGCATGACTCCTTTTAAAGAGATCTATGGACAAAACCCACCTTCAATTCTCTCATATTTACCAGGTGTCTTGAAGGTCTAGGAAGTTGATCAAACGCTTACAGTTCGAGAGGTTATTATCTGTACCCTCAAAGATGATTTGGTCATGGCTCAGAATCACATGAAGCAACAAGTAGATCAAGGTCACTTTGAATAGTAATTCGCAGAAGGGGATAAGGTGTTTCTTCGACTGCAACCTTACAAACAAAATTCCCTCCAGGATGACCATTGTCAGAAGTTGGCGCCCAAATTTTATGGTCCTTATATAGTTCTCAAGTGCGTGGGACATGTGGCCTATCAGTTAGCATTGCGTAGTCATTCTAAGCTACATCCTATTTTTCATGTTTCATGCTTGAAGAAGGCTATTGGAACTAAGTGCCAAACTCAAACCAACCTTCCCAAGTTGGATGAAGAAGGCTCCTTTTGGCTACAACCACAAGCAGTTTTGGACCAGTGTGAGCATCGCCTATGTCAGTGAACCATCAAGGAAGTGTTAGTTCAGTGGAAAGATACAACTCCACCAGATGCCACTTGGGAACTAGCTACCATTCTGCAACAATTTCCACATCTCAAGCCTTGAGGACAAGGACGTTTTTAAGGGGAAGGACATGTTAGGGACCTAACCCCTTACGTAGGTAGAACAATGCATTCTGATGTAATAAAGGTCAATATTAATAATTCCTTGCAATAAGGTAGAATAAGTCGAATGTAAGAAGACCTAATAGAATCTTCGTCTTCTAGAAGGATCTTCCTCTAGATGGTTCTCTTGATAGACATATTTAGTATAAATAGGAGTCGAGGGTATGAGAACCCTAGCTTGGATATTATTGTAATAGAGTTCTACTCGACTAGAGGTTGCCCCCCTTGAAGAGGCCCATGAAAATTTCTCTAAATAATCGAAGTTCTCTTTCTGGTGTTATTCTATTATCATTTCAGTATTATTGTGGTGTTATTCTGGTTATATTGTTGTTCATATTCCATTTCTAGAATTTTATTTTTGTTCTGCATACCTTTTATATCTGAAATATTACACCGGGATTTGGAAATTTCAATTCTCAACCTTCACGCTCTCCCATAACTCTTTTAGCTGCAATCCACAGATTCCTGCCATGTGTCCTCCTCAAATCAACAACTTTATTCTACTTCAGGAATTCGACACTTTCTACCAAGACCCGATCGACAGTCGTTGGCACCCTTCTTGGTCAACGATTGAGATTCACTTCGAGGCTTCGACTCTTTCACTCTCTTCTTTCCTTCAGAGTATTTTGTGCCAGGAGTTCATGATCTGTTGACGTGTGTCCTCCTACAAATCGATGGTCCTCAACTCCTTTGGTTCTTTAGGATTCGGGGATTTAAAATCTCAACATCGCTTCCTTTTCTATATCCCGTAGTGTTTTTCCCTGAACTACACATATTTCTTCCACATGTCCTTCTGGAAATTGATGGCCTAGATCTTCTTTGGCCCTTGGGTATTTGGTGTTTGGGACTTCGGGACTTTAGGATAATCGTTGCTCCATTTTCCTCCAGAGTGATCACTTGCTGAGTAAGTCATAAGTGGTGGAGACCACTTGTTTTCGGTTAATACTTCCACTTACACTATCCTTCCTGATGCAGGAGCATCTCCCACATCAAGTGAGCCAACGCGGAAGCAATCGAATAGCTCGACAAGCCAACACAAATTTTGAAATCACCTTGGGAGTTGTTGCAAGATATTAAATGAAATCATTAAGATGAGGCACACTTGTGTAATGTAATCGGACCTTGAGCAACTTGCTCTCGTCCCTAGTAGGTAGGAGGCATTTAAGATAGTTAATGCAGTTAGATAGAATTTTCCTCTAGATTAGACTGTTTGAGAGCACAAGAGGGAAAAGGGATATAGACACCCTTGTTGTGTATTGTATCATTATCAGGGAGAAGGAACAACAAGAGCATGCAAAGAGCTGTGTAAGAACACCCATGTACAGATATTCATGGATGATTTTAGGGGCTAAATTTTGCTCATGGGCTAATTTTCCATGGTTTATCCAAAAACGAGATTCGTTATTTTAAAAATGATTCGCTCAAATTCTATAGGATAAAATTATTTTACCTTAAAAATCGCCAACATTTTATAAAAACTATATAAAATAATCAGAAATTTGAATATTTAAAAAAAAATATCGCCAAACATTTATAGTTGACATATGAAGGATTAGTAGTATTCACCAAGGTTTCTACATTTTAAAATAAATTTCCATCCTTAAAATCATCCTTGCAGATATTTGGATTAACAGAAAGCTTTGATTCAAGTTCATGGTTTGTGTTGTTCTCTGTGTATTGATGTTATGCTCATGAATGTTTTCTTCTAGTTATACATTTGCTTTGATATGCTATGTATATGATTTCATGTTCTAAGTTTGAAGTCCGAAGGGAAGAGGGAATGAGTTTCAATTGTTTCCCTATCTGAGTAAGAATTCCTGCAAGGAGTGCAGTGGAAGTGTCTGCAAGGAGTGCGTCGACAAGAATTAAAGGTTGTGTCTTTGAAGCTCAGATAGTTTTACTTTTGTTCTCATTTCCCCAGAAGTGTATTTGGGCACAAGAGTCGTGCAAGGAGTGCACAGGCCAAGTGAATTTCAGGGTTGCGAACATGAGTATGAATTAAAATATTGTTGCTGCAGGAGTGCGCTAGGTTGGAGGAATTCAACACATAGACGTATTTGGAGGTTGCCACAAGGAGTGAATGCAAAGATCCTCTTTGAGGCTCGAAGTTGTGAGAAGCTCAAGAGGAGTAAGGATTTTGAAAACATTGAGGGGCATAGAAAGTTTGTAGCACAAGCGGATAAGTCCAGGGAAGAGTCCTTGGTTTCCTTCATAGAAATCATCAAAGGGAAGAGATCAACGGTCAGAAATCTACGGGGGAGGATTAGCGAAATCCCGTTATCCGTCAGATCTGCTAGAGGAGTGAGGAGGTTACGGTTTCATCCGAAGTCCAAGCTCAGGAGATTGTGGACCATAGAATCTTCACATAGAATACCCATCAGTCGTTGGATTGACCAGGAGTTGGATAGAGTTTAAGCTTCATGAACATGAGGAGGAAAAGTTTGACGAGAGGTGTGGCCATTGGGATTTTGGCATTTGTGAAATCAAAAATCCTGTGAGCAAGTGATTGGGTAAAATCCATGTTGGAAACCCTATAAAGGATCGACACCGTCCATCCACTTGGGACGCATGTCAGAAATTCGAGGGAAGTTGGGAATCGACATTTCACGAGTCAGGGAGACAAGGAAGACTTGTAATTTGGAATCGCGAAGTCCAATTTTTCGAAAAGAGGAATGCTCTGTGTGGGACCCAGTTGATGTCATCTCATCATAGTGAGGCATCGAGAATTTCCACGGTGAAAACCTCGAAGTCATGAGGACCGTCCATCTTTGAGGATGCGTGGCATCGATCTTGACATTCGGAGAAAGTCCCGAAGAGGAGTCATATCAGGGAATCGGCTTTCGAGAGATTGGGGAAAGCGGAGGTAAAAGCACTTCGTCATTTGAAGTCGCAAAACCCTAAGGGAGACCTGGAGCCGTTGATCCTAGTAAATGATCATGGTCATTGATTGTGTTTATGGCGGAAGGGATTCCCAGTGACATCGCATCGGGAATTGGGAAATCAGGGATTCCATGGACAAGATGTTTGATACATTTCAACCTTTGAAACTCTGAATCCCGATAAAAAGTATGGCTACGGTCATATAAGGGGAGGTCGTATTGACTAGGGGCATATCTCGGAGGGCCTAAAGAAAAAAGGGAGCGCATCAGGATATAGAAGATTGGGAATTCGAGGAAGCTAGGTTTTGTGACATCGGGGATTGGAAACCCCCGAAACTCGATTGTGACTTTTTGCTGGGAATAGAGAAAGAACCAGGCCTAAAGACTATAAGGTGCTGAAAAAGACCTGTGGGTCAAATTCAAGTAAATATTACCCTAGGAGAATCAAAGGAGCCACTTCGGCTCGAGGGTGAACTCTGAACGATCCTTAAGAACGGGAGGTCAAGGAACAGGTCTCTGTCGAGGCAGAGGGTGTGGTCTGCGTCAGTTTGGTATCAGAGCATAGAAAATCTTCTTTTCTTTCTATAGCAGGGAAAAGGAAGGTTCACCATGCTGCCAAGGAGAAGAGATAGACAATCACCTGATCCAGAGGATGAAAGGGAGACATCCAGAGGAAGGGGTAGACAGGTGCATAATCTAGAAGTAGAAAGAGATATGCATAACATACACGCCATACTTGTGGACATGGAGGTAAGTAAAAAACGCACAACTGATGCAGGAGATATCAGTGAGTCTGAAAGTGAAGATGATGCTGGGCATAGAGACAAAGAATTCACAGCAGAAGATGTAGCCAATGAATTCTTGCTTAAGGCTGTTATAAGGATGGGTGCAAAGGCAAAGATGGACATTCGAGTTTATGAGGGAAATCTGGACGTGGAAGAGCTTTTAGACTGGATTAGAGCTCTAGACACATATTTTGACTATGAAGATGTCAAAGAGGACAAGAAGGTCAAGCATGCCATCATGAGATTGAAAGGACATGCAACCTTGTGGTGGGATGAACTACAAGCAGACAGGAATTGCCAAGGCAAGCAGAAAATTAAGAGTTGGGACAGGATGATTGCAAAGATGACAGCAAAATTCATTCCTAGGGATTATCAAATTTCTCTGTTTAGGAGAATGCAGAACCTGAGACAGAAGCTGATGTCAGTGAAGGAATATACTGAAGAATTTTACAGGTTGAATATCAGGGCAGTTCATCATGAAAGCAATGATGAAAAAGTAGCTAGGTATATGAATGGCCTTAGATATGAGATTTAGGATGAGATGATTATGTTAACCATATGAATGGTGGAAGATTCTTATCAGATGGCTCTAAAAGTGGAGGAGAAACTGAGCTAAAAACAGAGTCAGAGGGGTAGAGGTAGAAGTCAGCCAAGAGGCAAATCAATTGCCCAGGATAGAAATCAGAAGCCCAAGGAGGACTGGAAGAAACCTCAGACATGGATAGAGAGAGGTGGAACTTCACAGTGGGGGTAGCATAATGAGCGGAGAAAATATTATGCTGACAATAATACTTGTCCTCGTACCAGAGGTAGAGGAAGAGGAAGAGGTGGAGTAATCACATGCTTCACGTGTGGAAAGAATGGACACAAGTATTATGAGTGTCCAGAGAAAAAAAAAGAGTTTGGGGAAACTCACATTGTCGAAGCACAAAGGCAAGATGTGGAGGTAGAAGACACTGAAGGTGGATGATTGCTTATGATGCAAAACGTCCTTTTGACACCAGAGAAGGAGGTGGAGAATTCAGTGCAAAGAAATAGTCTTTTTCGGACTGCTTGCAAAACCAAAGATAGGGTATGCAAGGTCATTGTGGACAGTGGTTGCACGGATAATCTCATTTCGACAGAGATGGTAGAGAATATGGAGTTGGAGACGACTGAACATCCAAGCCCATATAAAGTTTCGTGGCTACAAAAGGGACATCAGGTAAATGCCACTAAACAATGTTTAGTTGAATTTAAGATAGGAGGATATAATGATAAGATATTATGTGATGTTATTCCTATGGATTTTAGCCATCTATTGCTGGGTAGGCCATGGAAATATGACATAAATGTGATTCATGATGGGCGAATGAACACATACACCCTAGAGAAGAATGGGAGGACACACATGTTGCTTCCGATAAAGGATAAGGAGGTAAAAATGGAAGTAAGCCACACTGTACTTCTCATGAGTGGGAAGGAACTCCTTACCAAGGTTAAGAAGGAGGAACCACAATTCATTGTGGTCAGGAAACCAAAAAATTTTCTCACTAGCACAAGAGTGGATGATTTACCAGAGGAGGTTTAGGAACTGTTGGAAGAGTTCGTTGACATTGTAGTGGACGAATTACCTCGTTTGTTGCCACTGATTAGAAGTGTGATTCATCATATTGATCTCATACCAGGAGCTAGTTTTCCAAACAAATCCACATATAGATTGACGCCACAAGATAATGAAGAGGTCAAAAGACAATTCCAAGAGTTGTTGGACCAAGGTTTAGTCAGGGAAATCTTGAGTCCATGTGTTGTTCCGACAGTACTCCGCCCAAAGAAAGATGGAGGTTGGAGGATGTGTACTGACTCGAGGGTGATTAAAAAGATAACCATCAGATACATATTTCCATTGCCAAGGATGGATTATCTGATGGAATATTTGAGTGGAGCAAAATACTTTTCAAATATTGATTTGAAAAGCGGCTATCACCAAATCCGCATGAGAGAAGGTGATGAATGGAAAACAACCTTCAAAACCAACGAGGGGTTGTATGAATGGCTTGTTATTCCATTTGGCTTAAAAAATGCACCAAGTACCTTCATGAGGTTGATGAACGAAGTCCTGAAGGAGTTCATCGGGAAATTTTTCATCGTGTATTTGGATGACATACTGGTTTTCAGTAAAACAACAGCGGAGCATCTGAAGCATTTGGCTACAGTGATGCAGAAATTACAACAGGAGAAGTTGTTGATAAACATGAAGAAGTCCTCATTCATGAAGACAGAGCTCATTTATTTGGGATTTTTTATTTTGGCAAATGAGTTGAGGATGGATCCAGATAAGGTGGAGGTAATCAAGAATTGGCCATCACCAAAGAACATATTTGAGGTGAGAATTTTTCACGGATTGGCTAGTTTCTACCGAAAATTTGTTAGGAATTTCAGTGGAATTAGTGCAGCGATGATGGACACCGTGAAGAAAAGACACAAATATTTTCATTGGACAGAAGAGGCTGAGAATATTTTTAATCTGTTGAAGAGGAAGATCACAGAACAACCAGTTTTGGTGTTTCCGAATTTCCAAAAGACATTTCAGGTGAAATGCGATGCAATTGGATTTGCAATCAGAGCAGTCTTGAGTCAGGAAGATAGGCCAATAGTGTATTTCAGCGAGAATATGAATGAAGCAAAGTTGAAATATTCCACTTATGATAAGGAATTTTATGCTATCATACAGGCACTGAAGAAATGGAGGCATTACTTGATCCTGAAAGAGGTTATCTTGTACAGTGACAATCATGCACTGCAGTTTGTGACTCAATAGGAAAAGTTGAATCAGAAACATGTCAAATGGGTTGAATATATACAGAATTTAACTTTTGTGATAAAACATATTTCTGGTACTGCTAACAAAGTTGTTGATTCTTTGAGCAGGAAGTGTTTGTTGTTGCAGGAGTTCAGAGTCAAAACATTGGGTTTTGATGATCTCAGGGACATGTATAGAGATGATCAGGAGTTTAAGGAAGCATATGAAGCAGTTGAGAATCTAGTTCTCAGAGACAGAAACCCATGGATAGAATACATGATCTAGGAAGGATTGTTGTTCAAATGTAATCAACTATGTATTCCGAAATGCTCCATGAAGGAGAATCTGTTAAAGGAGAAACATAGTGGAGGATTAGCAGGGCACTTTGGTCACGACAAGATGTTCGCAAAATTGAACAAGTCATATTTTTGGCCAGGAATGTGAGCAGATGTCAAGAGATTCGTGGACAGATGCAGAGTTTGCCAACATTCGAAGGTGTGAATTCTAACCTTGTACAATATCTACTGCAAACTGATATTCAGAAAAGAACAGAAAAGATGCAATGGCAAATACAAACATTACACAAAGATTTTTCACCTGGAAACCCAAACCAGGAAAACCAGCATATATTATATTGATACACATTTTGTTACATTGTTTACAATACAATATACATATAGGAGCCAGTGGCATCCAAAACCCTAACCCAATGACCTGGATTAGTCCAAAACCCTAATTCTTTAACCGGAAATAGAAAACCATCGGCAAAAACCATGTGCTGAAAACCACCTAATATCATGTGGTCCCGGAAATATGTCGTCCCGGAAATATGTCGACTCGGCGATAATATGTCGGCCCAAAAAAAAAATGTTGGGGGCGCTGCCCCCGAACCCCCGCACGGGGGGCTCCGCCCCCCTGCACCCCCCTCTTACCCCCCTACGCACCCGGCACAAGCGCTCAGACACTACTACTCGTGCACAGAATATAACACATACCCAACAGAAGGGAAGAAGACAAAATGTGGTATTTTATCAACCATTGCCCATACCAGAGAGGCCATGGGATGCGATTAGCATGGATTTCGTATTGAGTTTGCCAAGAACACAAAGAGGTGTTGATTCAATATTTGTGGTGGTGGATAGATTTTCTAAGATGGCACACTTCATTCCATGTCAAAAGACTAGTGACACAACTCACATTGTGAACCTATTTTTCAAAGAGGTCATTCGACTTCATGGGTTGCCAAGAAGTATAGTTTTGGATCGAGACACCAAATTCATAAGGCATTTTTGGAGGGCCTTATGGAATAAGATAGGAACTAACTTGGCATTTAGTTTGGCTTATCATCCTCAAATGGATGTACAAACAAAGGTGGTAAACAGGAGTCTGGGAGACTTGCTGAGAAGCTTGGTGATAGAACACCACAGCCAGTGGGACAATATATTACCACAGGCAGAGTTTTTGTATAATGACTTAGTTAACAGAAGTACAGAGCAGAGTCCATTTCAGATTGTTTATGACATGCAGCTGAGAGGTATTTATGAACTAAGAGAGTCAGAAAAGACTTCAACTAGGAGCGCTAGTGTAGAAGAATTCATAGAGGTGATGAAAGAACTTCATAGCTGGCTGAAGGAACGATTGCAAAATTCAAGCCAGGAATATAAACACAGGGCAGATTAGCACAGAAGACAACTTCAGTTTGAAGTTGGTGATTTAATTCTGGCACATTTGAGAAGGGAAAGGTTCCCGAGAGGAACATATAATAAGATGAAAATGAAGAAAATTGGGCCATGTAGGGTCTTGAAGAAATGTGGGGCAAATGCTTACGAGATTGAATTACCCGATGGGATCGGAATTTCTCCGATATTCAATATCT
>ML801628.1:110760-124647 GCA_009831015.1 Picea engelmannii
GTGCACATTCTTGCTCACCCTTTTTCCATTTTATCATCCACCAAATTTGTGAACTCACCCTAGGATGAACTATTTTTTCCTTTTCTCATTAAAAAAGTGAGTCCAAAATTTATATTTCTTACATATCTCAATGATAAATATTTTATCAGAAACATAGTATGTCAGGTATGAAGGTTTCTCATGTGAACAGTAGAATTGTTGTGGAAAATGCTTTACGCTTTTGAGATATAATTTCTAATATATCCCCCAAGGCCAATATTCTACATTCATTCACAATAGAGCTCTTTCCATCTGGCACACTATCAAGGTTGCTCAATACAACTATTGCCTTATCCACCATACCATAGGAAGGATTTGTCATGAGATCAACAAGGGTGTTGATTTCCTCTACCCTTATAGCCTTGTCCTCATTTTGATGAAGGGATGATTTTGTATATAGTGTTGTAGTAGCATCATTTTCTGCCCAAGAGGATCCACTAATAAGTAAAGCCACCAAGGGTGGAGTTTAACCTACAACACCTATTGATACCTTATTTTCATTTATGAGGGATAGGATCAAGAGGACACACATTTCATTTTACTTCAATATTGAAGTCCATCTCTTTAATACATATTTCAGAGGCTTGATTTCTCTAGCTTATGTAATTTCCATTCTATTATCATCAAACAAAGACATATTCATGAGGAAGATGATAATATTATCCTATGTTTTGGGGTATATGGAATGAAGTATACAAACCAAAGGCCTTACACTTCCTTCCCTAAATATCATCATCATGTGCCCCACTTTATTATTAGCCAATACCCTCAATTCTACAACTGCATTCTTTGCAAATTTATTGAAATTATTATACCTAATTCATCCACCAAAGCCTTGAAAAAAACCTATAGAACGTTAGGATAAAGGGGCTCATTATTACTCTCTAGTGTTTAATTTTTTGGGGGTGATGATGCATATGGATTTCTAAGAAGTTGTTCCTCTCCAAACTATATTGACTTGGAAAGTTTATTCATCCATTGGGCATGAGACATAATATCCTTGAAGAGATAATTATTGTTGTTTTTGTTTTTGTTTTTGTTATTGTTGGTCTTGTGATTTGGTTAAATCAATGATGATGATTAGATCCTTTTTTACTGGTATTATATGTGTATTTTACTATTTTGAAGAAGTTTTGAAGGATTCTTATAGAAAATCGTCATAAATTATACCAGGTACATATAATTGATGTTTTGTGATGGTTTTAAGTTTAATTCAACATGTTTTAATGATTACAAGGAGCTAATGCATGATCTGTGTGTCATAGGGAAAAATCGCATGGTGTTTTTCCATCCAGCTTCTCGTTCGGTACTCCAACTAGAACTACATCCGGTACTCCATTTGGCATTGCGTCTAGCACTCAATCCAACACTAAAATAGTAGGTGAGTTGACGGTTGTTATATTGACGGCCTGTGTTGGGCTAATCAGCGACATGGGTTTTTCTCACCCTAATGGCCTCTAGCTACTAAGCTCTTGACATCTTGGATTGAGTTGTTATGCTGAGTGTTGAGTGGCTTGTTTGGTTTCTAGAAGCCACGGGAAGTTTTAGTGCATTTAATGTAATTTGTTGTTTTTAGAGGAGGTCGACCCTTCTAGTGGTCGACCTCTCGAATTGTAACTGCTATAAATACCAAAGTAGTGGTCAGAAAAAAGTTAAGTTAAGAATTCTAAAGCTAGAATTATTTTTTTTGTGTAATTCGAGACATTTCCATAAAATTGTGCAAGACTGTGTTTTTAATTTTAAATACCAAAATCATGTTGCTTGAGCTCGTGATTCGCTGTTGAGGAGTAGCCATGACTGGCTGGGAGGGCCACCAGTGGTCTGGGTAAATATTCGGCTAGTTATCTTGTGTATTCTAGTTGTGCAATTATCATTTCTTTCATCTATGTTATATGTGTCTTTCTCATTTTACATGTTGTGTATTTGTTATTCATATCTTAATTGTTTCAATTTCCTTTTTGCAAGTTGCTTGTGAAGGATAGTGTTAATATACTGTCTTTTTAATTATTAGGAAATAGCTTGCAAGCTTAGCTACTAACTCTATTATGTGATTAAATGATAGTTTGAATTTCTGCAAGTTGAAATAGAATAGTTAAAAGTTAAAATGGAGTATTGAGTTAATAGTTTCCTTGGAAAAGTTTTGATGGATAAATAGTTGCTAGCTTTGATTTTAATGCTTCATTTTCTTATCTAGTTTTCTCATTTGGTTTGCTTATTAAATTTCCTGTAGTATGTTAAGGTAGAAGTAGAATTTACATTATGTTTTTATGTGCATTTTAACTTGCAATTTGAATTGTTAAATAATACGATGAGCTTAGTTTATTTATCAAAATTTCATTCTAGAATTAAATTGCAATTCTAAACAGAAGTTTGATTTTGAGTTAAGTTTATAGTTATAAGTCTCTAATGGTGTGTATTTGCATACATTAGCATAGGAGTGCATTTGAATTCAGTAGAATAATGCTTTCTTATCATTGATTATGAATGCATAAATTGAGAGATCACATGGATTTTCAGGATAGTTGATAGTTCTTCTATGATTGCTAAGCTCTCGTTAGGTTGCTTGATTCATACCTTTCATTTCTCCATAGAAGTTAATATTGAAATTATTCCTCTTGAGCTATCATTGATCATTAGATGCCATCGTGATGTCATAATACAACAAAGACATCATCATCATCATCATTACATTTGAAGTTGTTGTTTTTATAGATTAAAATTAGTCTTTGAATACCGTCATAATGTTTTTCATTAAGTAGGTTAAGATTTCCTTTTCTAGATTAGAAGTACTTATGAATTATATCTTAAGAATAGAGTTCACTTACTTGATAGTTTGATTAGTTACCTATTTAGTAGTTTTTATTAGTTTACTTGTTGAAGAAGTTTTAATAGGTTATTGAATTGCTCATTTTCTTACTCGTTGTTGATGCTTATTGATTTTGAATAGATTGATTAGTGTAACGAACCTGCCACTTCGTTACGACAACAAGCCTCACATAACAAGTGAATTTTTTTTATTTTTTTTGTGTGTGTGTAAGTAGAAAGGTAATAATGACATTATACTCAACATCACAACACGACAATGGACACAACGCATGAAACTCACGCCAAAAAAAACATAATGATCTAACATAAAAGCACGTCAAGCACCTAGAAGCAATGTACGACGCTCAACCAATGAAGAATAAGAATGACTACCCATCCATCCTACCCTGCAATGGTTAGGACCTCCAGGACACATAAGCAATGCTCAATCCCAGGTTCCCATCGATTTTCACCATTTAAGGTCTCAAGGCTGGCATCCGTTCTGAGGAACAAGGAGGTGTCTACATCCCACACAACACAAGCATACCAAGCCTACTAAGCTAAGGGCAATCATTCTAACACCTAACGCACCCAAAATTAATTACTTAAGTAACCAAAACCCTTTAGTGAGAAACCAAGCACACTAAATGTTTACAAACCAAGTACAAACATTAATTGTAATGAACAACAACACCCTCCACGGGAAGCACAAGCTAAAAATGACTTCGTCAATATCCCGATCAATCATCGAGTCAAGCTAGTGAATAATTATAGTCTATTTTAATCATCTATCATGAGCCCAACTTAGCATGTCTAAAATGAAAATGATATTAAGGTACAATCTAAATTAGCCTTAAAATCAATCCATTAGCGCAAATTTTAAATTAACCAAGAATAAATTAGGTGAATTAGCATGACCTGGCATTGCATTTAGTCCACCCACTACCAGATAATTATATTCATAATGCCTGCATTTTCCTCACTCCATGACCCAGCCAGTGTACATGTCTATTCTATATTAATATATATAAATATCATGCAATGCCATTTTTGGATCACTGATGTTTGTGAAGGGCAGTGTAGGAGCTATTACAATGTCAATGACATCAAATATTAGCGCAGAAAGCAGCTGCACCCAATTAGTAGGGAAGACTCTGGTTCCTTATCTATTGGGTGGGCTGGTTGCCATGCTTTCTCTCATAGGGTTTGCTGTGATTATTCTAGCATGGTCCTACATCAAAGAGTGCAATACTGACTATTTGGAAGAAGAAATTAACAACAGATCATCAAGGCATCATGGTGATGGTAGACGGAGTGAGATGAGGAAGGATATGACAAAAATTTCAGATGATAAGGGTGAGAGAGTAATTGAGGTCATGGCTGGCGATGAGGAACCGAACTTTATTGATAAACATGCATCTTTGGCTGTTGAAGTTTAACGTCCGAGTGAGCAGATAAACTGCCTCAAACTTCTTATTCTTGGTTTGATAGTGTAGATCTGTGAGGCGAGGCCAGAAATATTATGATTTAGGATATCAGTTGTTGGTGAGGTTGAATTTCATCAGCATTTACATTGAATATAGGCTAGGAAATTGTAGAATTATATATAAGGAATGCACTCTTCATGTACATTATTTTACAGTGTTTATGGCTAAATTAGTTTACTTGTATTAGCAGATCTTCATATTGGTCATGTTGACCAGTTGGATGAGAAAATCCATGAGATAGACAAAGATTCCGTGGTGGCCTGTCTCTGGGCAAATTTGCTATAATTGAATTTTAATTTTTATTATTCTTAGTTGAAATTTGCTACAATTTTGATGTAAATATTTAAAATTCTTTGGGATATATTATTCCCTGCCTCGAGCTGGAGAAGGATGACAGTAATCAGTTTGTGTAAAATCTATTGATTTATATTTTTAAAATAATTCTTATACGACAAGAAATAGTATATAAAATATGCATAAAGGATAATACAATACAACAACTTGTTCATCTATGTCTGATTGGAATAGTCGCTCCAAAGTGGGAGCTGGATATATATTGCTTTCTCCACTGATAAGTAGATTGTCTCAATCCTATTGTGAATACATATCTTTTGGAGGTACACAATAATCTTTTGAAAATACACATAACCCTTAAGGAATTAAAAATAAGTGACATTTTTTTAAAGTATTCCACAAATTTTGTGAAGGAACACATAACAATTAATAATTCAAAATAAACTTATAACTTAGATATTTTCAATATAGCTTACATAATTGAAAATTTAACACAGTGTTGCAATTTGTCATAAGTTTAGAGAATACTTTAATAATGCTAGAGAGAAAAATTTAATAATGCAATCTACCACTCAGGAAGAACTCCGACTATGCAACAGAGTGAATTGTACCAGTTCTTACTTACCAAAATAGGTCACTCCTGTTGCAGAGTAAGAACAATGTCCAAATTTCACTCCACACAAACGGTTAACAAAGGAGGCAAGGACACCTGGGGACAATTGTCTTCAACGCCAAATTTACACAAAGTCTACGTAGGGATTCTAGGATGTGATCTTATGTGGAGGATTGGGCTCTTGTTCTAAAACAATTTCTCATTCTCGGGGTCCTTTAAAGAATTGTGCGGTCGCAAAAGTCAAGAAGGCACATCCTTCACCTGGATGCAGCCGAGGATAAGGCATTCAAACACTCAGGATGTTGAAGTCTCACTACTAGTTGACTCTAGTAAAGAGGTTCCAAGGAATAGGTTAATAAGATGGGTTAATTACCAACGTGTAGACCTTCATTCACTTGGACATCGTAGACTCACATCATTCCAACAATTTAATATGCCGAGAAAATATAAAGGGGCACAGTGAATGGCCACCCAAAACCACACAGGGTTAAAACTTATCCAACAATCCACCACGCAGATTTGTAATTAACCAAGAACAAATAAAAATGCAAGGTTAAATTGATCCTTCACAACAAACGCAGAGTTATAATTTCATCCAAGAAAATAATGCATGGCTACAATTTATCCTTCAAACAAATGTGGATATATAATTTTTTGCAAGAAAAAAAAAGATGCGGGGTTACAATTTATCCTTCAAAACAATGCATCAGGGTGCAAGGTGAACCATCTGCCAAGTATAACATCAGAGGTGAAAACAACACAAGGAAATTCCATCAAGGTAAAAAAAAAATTCATGGTGGAAGGAGAGGCTATGCCAACAAAAAAATTTCAAGGTTAGAAAAAACACATCAAGGCGCAAGTATAATCACTACAATAAACAACCAATCAAGGGTAAAAGAATGTCAAGATGATCATTCACTCCTCATCCATGCATAGAAAAGCAGGGCATTGAGATCCATAGGTCTGTTAACGCCGAAGGGACAACCATAGATCAGGCTCCTGGCTGACTGCTCAGGCGAGGACTGAGGAGCTAGGGAGGAAGGCTGAACAACCATGAAGTTCACAATCAACACAACAAGGTTGTCAAGACATGGGAAATGAAGGCCATGGGAGAAAATCCATCATCGATCTAGGGTAAGAAATATTTCAGAAATCAATCTAGACAATCAATTTGCTTACCTAATCAAACATGCAGATCCAAGCATAAAACCCACAACATATACTATACAAATGTAGAGAGAGTACCATTGCCTGATTGCCTGCTTTGAGTGACATCCACGTGCTCCATGAACCTCCTACTCATCGACCATCAAGACTTCATCAGTACCTCCCAACCAATGTTAGGGGTACTCTTCTTCCCCCTTAGCCCCCTGAGTCGCAAAGGGGCCACACACTCACTATCCATAGATTTCGACTGGATCCTAGCTCCCTCCGTGTTACAAGATTTTATGAAGATCATAATTATTATTTAAGTTGTTTTTATTTTTATTTTTTTTATTATTATTATTATAATATAAAGGTAGACAAAAATTTACCACTAGCGTAATTTAGACTGGACCTTAATTTTCCGGAAGGGTGACATTTTATTAGGAAAAATGTTTTTAAATTCTTTTATCACAATGTTCATCTGAAGGCAGTCTAGGTTAATTCATTTATCAACAACAACGTGATGTTCCCTTTAGGACACACTAGGTTCCCCAAGGGTGCCACTCACCTCATTTGTTCCCTTGTGTGACCTGCCCTTCAGGATGCACTACGTGCTCCAAGGGTGCCACTCACCTCTTGACTAACTTGGTAAACATCAATAACCCCTAGAGTCAACACTCCTCTAGGTGAGCTTGTGGGAGACTAAGGGCCTCTATGGAATAAGGCCCCCATGTTATTGTGCACCGCTTAGAATCATCGTGAGCGACTGTCACAATCTTCCCTCATGCCATCGTGGGTCCTCTCGAACTAGGTAATTGTTAACCTACAGTTCGATCCACGGTGGGAGTGCTAGTAGGATGTGGTAGGGTTGTTGTCCACACCTCTCCCTCAACATCTCTGGTAGTCATGCATGACCCCTTTACTCCATATGTGAGTCTGGTCAACAAGCTATTGTCAGCTTGCATCATCAACAAATCATGTCAGAATATATCCATATCATATCATCTAATCATATGCACTAATATCATAGTAAAACAATCCAACCCCAATGGTATACTCCCTGACTTGATCTAGAGTCCAAGGGGTTCCATCGATGCCTCTGCATCCTCGAGGTCCAAAATTCTGCACACTCATTAAAACTGAGTCAATAGCACTTGTCTATGTCAGAGTAGTGAAACAACATGTCATCAACCCATATCGCCTCATAATCAAAATCAAAAGTTTTAATAGCATAATAATCTAGATCACTTGCGAGCAATTGTCCTCAAAGAATAAGTTCGCTCAGTGCACCAGAGCGGGATGTTACTAAACTTCATCCTGAAGTTTCACAGTATATATGCTGAAATAAAGTGTATCATAGTATCATATTTCTATCATTAAACAAAAATGGAAACTGCTGGTGCATATCATATGTGTCCTCCCAAGTTGTCGAGTGTGGACTATAATTGTGCCACTGGACCTTGACCTGATCTACCATTCGATGTCATAGTTGTCGAATGCGATGATCCAAGATGCAGATCGGCTTAGCTGTGAGCTCCCCCTCATTCGATACTTGCAAGAAACTCATGTCAATAACATGTGTAGGATCACTAATATAATGTCCCAAAATAGATACATGAAAAACATCGTGCATACGCCTCAAATAATTTGGCAAGGCTAGTCGATAGGCCATGGGCCCCTTTCTCTCCACAATATAGAAAGGTCCCACGAACCTAGGAGATAGTTTATCTCCCTTCCCAATCTTGATTGAACTCTTGTGCGATTTAACCCGCAAGAAGACTCAATCGTCGACCTCATAACTACAGTCGACATGGTGCGCATCGACATAACTCTTTTGTCGATCCTTCACTTCTTTAATCCTTTGTCTTATTGTTTTCATTTTCTCTTCCATTTATTGGATCACTTCTAGTCCCACTAGGACCCTATCCTTAAGCCAATCCCAACTCAAGGGCGTTCGACACGGTCGCCCGTAAAGAAACTGGAAAGGCGCCATCTTAATGGTGCTCTGGTAACTGTTGTTGTAAGCGAATTCTATCAGTGGCAAGAATTCTTCCCAATGCTTTTGTTGGTCCATCACATACATGCGCAACATGTCCTCCAAGGTTTGGTTTGTTTTTTCAGTCTTCCCGTCAATCTCCGGGTGATACGCAGTACTAAAAATAAGCTGGGTTCACAAGGCCTCTTGGAAACTCGTCCAAAATCATCCAGTAAACACCGATCCTTGGTCAGATATAATCCTCTTAGGCATGCCATGCAACCTCACAATCTCATTGATGAAAACTCTAGTTATGTCAAGTGCCTGATACGTCATGCGCACAGGAATAAAGTGAGCACTCTTCGTCAAAGTGTCTACTACTATGAAAATTGTGTCATATTTCCTTGCCATTAGTGGCATTCCAAAAATAAAATCCATCGAAATAACTTCCCATTTTGATACTGGAATAGCGTGTGGTTGTAGTAATCCTGTTGGGTGTCTATGTTCATCCTTTACCTACTGACATTCTAGACATTTGGCCACGTAGTTGACTATGTCTTCCATCATTCCCTTCCAGAAGAATAAGGGTTTAAGGTCTACCCTCATCTTCGTGACTCCCGAGTGAGCCATGTATACTACTCTATGAGCCTCACTTAGGATCAACATCCTCAACTTGTCATTTGGCGGTACATAAATATGACTTTTAAACCTCAATAAACCATCACTATCAAATGAAAATCCCTCAAATCGTGGTACCATCATTGTGTTTTTTTTGAGAAAAACCTTGACCTCTTTGTACCATTCATCGTCACGTTGTGAAGTTATAATATTTTCATGTAGATTCATCAAAATAGGCAGCACCAAAAAGATCCATGTTCTCTGACTCAATGCATCTGCCACTCAATTCACCATTCCTTTTATGTAAGTAATCTCGAAGTCATACTCGCTAAGAAATTTCGACCAACTTCATCGTCGCACGTTCAGGTCACATTGCATAAATATGTGTTGTAGTCCACAGTGGTTAGTATTTAGTTCAAATTTTCATCCAACAAGGTAGTGTCTCCAAACCTTCAAGGCATATATGATGGCTAACAACTCCAAATCATGCGTCGCATAGTTGTCCTCATGCCTTCTCATTTTCCTTGAAATGTAAGTGATCAATCATCCATCTTGCATCAAGACCCCGCCTAAGCCTTCCTTGGATGCATAATTGCATACCAAGAATTCCACGTCCATGTTAGGGACCTTTAGTATCAGTGTTTTTGTCAACAACTCCTTGAGCCTTCGAAATGATTTCGTGCACTTCTCAGTCCAAACAAACTTCTTGTTTTTCTTGTGCAATTTCGTGATTGGATTTGTTATCTTCTAAAATCCCTTGACGAACCATCGATAGTATCCTACTAAACCCATGAAGCTACGCACTTCTGGGACATTCATCTGTGAAAGACATTCCATGATAGCCTCGACCTTTGTTGGATCCACAAAGATGCCTTTGCCAAAGATGACATGCCCTATGTAGTGAATCTTCGATTGATAAAATGAGCATTTGGACAACTTCCCATACAATTTGTGCTCTCACAAACTCTGTAGTAACAAGCACAAGTGCTCATCATGCTCCTCTATCGTCTGAGAGTAGATCAAAATATCATCAATGAATACTTGGACGAACTTGTCCAAGTACTCGTGGAACACCCCATTCATCAAACTCATAAATACCCCTGGGGCGTTTTTCAGTCCAAATGGTAAAACAATAAATTTGTAATGTCCAAACCTCATCTTAAAGGTGGTCTTAGGGACATCATCCTCCTTGATCTGTAACTAGTGATACCCTGTCCGTAAATCAATCTTGGAGAACACTGTCATGCCCTTCATTTGATCGAACAGATCATCAATTCTCAGCAACGAATACAGATTCTTGATCGTGGCCTTTTTCAATTGATGGTAGTCAATGCAGAGCCTCCACAACCCATCCTTCTTTTGTATGAAAATAACAGGTGCACCCCACGGTGACACACCAGGACATATCAGTCCCAGGTCTAGCAACTCCTTCAGTTGCATTTTCAACTCTTGTAACTCTGGAGTCGACATCCGATAAGGAGTCCTTGCTATCGGTTCCGTCCCCAGTTTGAGGTCTATGGTAAACTCCAGATCCCTCTCTGACAACATCCCAAGTAAATCCTCTGGAAATATGTCTGCAAACTCTCTCACCACCGTAAGGTGTTCTACATTTTTCACTACTCCCTTATTGTTTAACAAAAGGATCGCATAAATCTTTCACCCCTTGTGCATTCTCTTATGAAGTCGCAAGGAAGAGATGAACCTTAGAGAAAATTCCTAGTTCCATCCTACAATCACATGTCTCTATCCCTCATCATCGATCAAGCTCAAACATTTTGTCTTACAGTTGAGTATCGCCTCATGCACTTCCAACCAGTCCATACCAATCACGACATCATAAGATCCTAGGATTGTGACGTACAGGTTGGCCTTTGTGAAAAACACTCCTAGGTTAATAACACAACCCATAACCCTTCCTCCAACCATTTTTTTGTCTCTCGAGGCCATATCTACGAAGCTAAACTCATCCTATTTGACTTCCTTTACCTTAATCCTTTTTAGCACTGCACCATAAATGAAACTCTCAGTAGCACCGGGATCTATCAAAATACTAAGGGTATGGTCAGTGATGGTACCTTTCATCTTGAGAACAGACTATTGATGCTCTACCTGGCATTTATTCACCACTGCATGAATCTGATGGGCTTTCCCATATATCCCACGATAGTGGGTCTAGCTGATCCAAACGCTCTGGTCCTCTCCACAGGGCAGTCACACGCACTGGTAGTGTGGATACCCACACGTCTAACACCCCTTATTTGGCCCAGTAGTCCTGGTACCCAAAGTAGAATATGATGGCACACTGGCCTGGAATCCTGGTCTATTCTGCTGAACAGGCCTAAACTGTTGCTGCTGCAGTCGATGCTGCTATTGATGTTGCGGTCCCTGATAAGGTGTCTGCTACTGAGGCAGTGGTCACCAAGGTGTAGTGAAAGTGGATCCCCTCTGGAAGCCACGATATCCTAGCGTATGTTTGGCTAGTGTTTGATGTTGTTGTGCTCCAGATGACACCTGCCCTGCTAGTCTCACTGGAGTCCTGGTCTGACCCTTGTTGATAAGCTCCTCCTTTGCTATGAGGGCCTTCTGGATGGAATCATGCAAGGTTTGAGGCATCAGAATCCTAACCTTTTCATGTATGCTTCCATTAAGACTGAACACAAACCTGTTGAGTTTATGTTTCTCAGTGTTAAGGTGTGGAGCATACCGAAGCAACTCCATAAAATAGGCCTCGTACTCGGGCACCGTATGGCCGCCCTTTCGTAAGGCATTGAACTCATTGAGATGATGCTCAATGAATTCCTCTGAAAGGTATCTCTCTCGGAACCGTTCCTCAAATATTTTCCATGACACATCTTCAACGACCACATTCAGCTGCGGTAGGAGTGTCTTCCACCATAGAAGAGTGCTCCCCTTCAGTTGAAAAACCACGATGCGAACCTTCATGTTGGAGGTATAATCATGAAGTGTAAATCACATCGCCATATTCTCCAACCTTGCCTTGGTAGCTGTGCCATCTAGGGCACCAAATAACTTGAGAAATTTGACCTTCTCGAGTTCATGGTGAATTCTACCAGTACCAACCAGAGTGCGTGGTGGAACCTCAGCGGGTGCCAGTGCCTTGGCCTCATCTCTTTCTAAACGGATGATCAGTGCCTCAGACATGCGTTGAAAAGATCTCATCATTCCAACTACATCACCAACTGATATCTTCTCCTGTTTGACAACCTGCTCATCTCCCTAGGGGTTATACCCCTCAAGCATGGATGCTACTAGAGGCATCCCACCTCCTCCCCTAGCACCCTATTGTCTGCCTCCACGACGTCCTCTAACCATGATTACCTGCATGAATACAAGTCAACTCAATTAGAAACAATATAATTAGATCATATCAATGAAATCCATACTGATCCCAAGTCATGGGTTGAACCCACTTTGATACCATATGTAATGAACTTGCCATTTAGTTACGACAACAAGCCTCAAATAACAAGTGCAAAAAAAAAATTATTTTTTTTTGTGTGTGTAAGTAGGAAGGTAATAATGACATTATACTCAACATTGCAACATGACGACAAACACAATGCATGCAACTCACTCCACAACAAACATAATGAACTAACATAAAAGCACATCAAGCACCTGGAAGTAATGTACGATGCTCAACCGATGAAGAATAAGAATGACTACCCGCCCATCCTACCCTACAATGGTTAGGACCTCCACAACACATAAGAAACACTCAAGCTCAGTTTCCCATTGATTTTGACCATTTAAGGTCTCAAGGTTGGCGAATATTCTGAGGAACAAGGAGGTGTCTACATCCCACCCGACACAAGCAGACCAAGCCTACTAAGCTATGGGAAATCATCCTAACACCTAACGCACCCAAAATTAATTACATAAGTAACCAAAACCCTTTAGTGAGCAACCAAGAACATTAAATGTTTACAAACCAAGTACAAGCATTAATTGTAATGAACAACAACACCCTCCATAGGAAGTGCAAGCTAAAAATGACTTCGCTCATATCCCGATCAATCGTCGAGTCAAGCTAGTCAATAATTATAGTCTATTTTAATCATCTATCACGAGCCCAACTTAGCATGTCTAAAATGCAAATGATATTAAGGTA
Organism: Picea engelmannii; assembly: GCA_009831015.1. Lineage (NCBI taxonomy): Eukaryota > Viridiplantae > Streptophyta > Pinopsida > Pinales > Pinaceae > Picea > Picea engelmannii. Next base: position 123,870 of record ML801628.1, read on the forward strand.
CAATCTAAATTAGCCTTAAAATCAATCCATTAGTGCAAATTTTAAATTAACCAAGAATACATTAGGTGAATTAGTGCGACCTGGAATTACATTTAATCCACCCACTACTAGATAATTATATTTATAATGCCTGTGTTTTCCTCACTCCATGACCTGGCCAGTGTACTTGTATATTCTATATTAATATATATAAATATCATGCAATGCCATTTGTGAATCATCGATGTTTGTGAAGGGCAGTGCAGGAGCTAGTGCAATGTCAGTGACATCAAATATTACAGCAGAAAGAAACTACACCCAATCAGTAGGGAAGACTCTGGTTCCTTATCTATTGGGTGGAGTGGTTGCCATGATTTCTCTCATAGGGTTTTCTATGATTATTCTGGCATGGTCCTACATCAAAGAGTGCAGTACTGGCTATTTGGAAGAAGAAATTAACAACAGATCATCAGGGCATCATGGAGATGGCGGATAGAGTGAGATGAGGAAGGATATGATAGAACTTTCAGATGATAAGGGGGAGAGAGTAATTGAGGTCATGGCTAGTGATGAGGAACCGACCTTTATTGATAAACGAGCATCTTTGGTTGTTGAATTTTAATTTCCCAGTGAGTAGATAAACTGCCTCAAACTTCTTATTTTTGGTTTGATAGTGTAGATCTATGAAGTAAGGCCAGAAATATTATGATTTAGGATATCATCTCTTGGTGAGGTTGAATTTCATCAGCATTTACATTTAATATAGGCTGGGAAATTGCAACATTATATATAAGGAATG
>ML801628.1:139162-175715 GCA_009831015.1 Picea engelmannii
ATCTGTAGCAATACTTTCTATGATTCTTTCTAGGATTCTATCATAATCTTAGTTTCTGTATCTGCTTTAGGGTTTTCTTGTCTCATGTTCATTTATTCAAGATTACCAATCATTCTAGGACAATCCAATACTTTGTGGTCCATAGCTTTGCAACCAAGACAACTAGGTCTTCTCTCAGGGCACTCCTTAGCAAGATGTCTCAGTTTTCTGCAATTGTAACAGAGGGTCAATTCTCTCTTTCTTTTAAATGATCCCCAACCTTCTCTGTACTGCACACTAGGATCATGGTAGCTAACCTAAAAACATTTATTTCTAAGATCCTGCATACACTTATTAGTCCAAACATTCTTTCTATGCATAGGTATAACATATTTTTCACTATTCTTATTAGATCTACTCATATCAAATCTTCTTTCATCTATTAAGACCCTAGTTTTCAAGAATCTATTAAACATACCTAGATCCATACTGCTAAACCAAAAATTTCCACTTATCTTACTTCTACAGAGCACAAATATTTCAGATCTATAAATTTTCAATATTCTTACCTTTATCAGATCACAAACCTTCCAGATCTTACCTCTTCTAATAAACAATTCTCACTTTTTCCTTTCTTAGAGCACAAATATTTTAGATCTCACCTCTTTTCTTCATATGAGACTTCTTTTCCTTAGCATAGAGCTTGTCAAACTATGTATATTACTGCATACTAGAGCAACAGATCTACCCATAGAGATTTCATAATTTCAGGTCGGATCTTTGCACAGTGCTTCTTTTTCCTCAGTTCCCAACAATCATAGTTTCGGGTCCCAACAACGGAACCATTTGTTGGCACAGGGGCATGCCCAGTTTTCAACGCGAAAACAACGCACCAACAAAAACCTAACTACTGGCCCTTTTGGAAACACCTGCAAAGTAGATGAAGTTTCACTCGAGGTATATGCAGGGGTGGTTGTAGGACTCAAGCATCTACAACCTTATCTGGGACACATATATGCGATTACAATACTTAATAGATCACTTAGCACCGTCAGTTCATTATTATTTAACCAATATCTACTTCGCAAATAAAAATGAGCATCGCAACATTCGCCTAGATCTAATGTATCTAAGCACATAACATAAACAAATGGATTAGATTTTGTATATTCAAGCACTAACCACATTCACCTATATCAGATCTAACATCTAGATTCATCATAATCACAAAGAATAAATAGATCTATCTATCTATCTATATCAAGCACTTAGAAAATAACACATAAATACATCAGAACATCGCACAGAGAAGAATAACACAGTATTTACGTGGTTCACCTCCACCCTGGGGATATGTCCACCAATTATTCTTCTTTATTAGCTTCAATCAGTCATATACATGCATAGATCCACAAAAACCCTACTCTGCATAGGACAAGACATTTGCGTGCACCTCTCCAGATCCTCCTTCCCCGAGCTAGGTCTATCACAAAGCCTTTCACATTCTGTTACAACCACTTTCACTTAGCTCTATAGTTTCTGACAATATGCACAGAGCATCTTCAAACCATACTTTCACTTAGCACTTATCTTATCAGCCTCCTTCTTATGTCACCTAGCTACTTATTTATACTTTACAAAATAGGCCTAAACATGGGTAAACCCATGGGTCGACATCCCATACCCATTACATATTCCCAAATCCCAAAAAGGACCCAAAAAGGGGCTAAGATCCCGCGATGTCTTCTTCGTCTTGCGCTTCGTCTTTGACAGGATGTCGAAGTCCCAAAATAGGTCAAACTTGAGCAAGGATTTCCCAAAACTTGTTCAATGGTCAACATCCTCATATAGGAACTCCAATTTCTGCAGCTCATTTTACTATAATACCTTCCATTGGAGTTTCCCGAAACTTAAATTTTGGGAGTGTTCATGTTGAGTTTTCCCCTCCTGGTATGGGATTGGAGGGATAAATCCTTGTCACTCCTCCCTCCCCTGAATTTGTACCATGGTTTAGGCCCAATACCTCAAAATATTTTCCTACCTCGGGCTTTACCACCCCTTATTCTATTATTATTGTTGCTACTACAGAAAGGGAAACCTCTGTTCCCTCAAGTCTCATAGATTTTCCTTCAAATCCTCTGTTGATTCCTTTCCCTACTGGAGGCTCACTTCTAGTCTCCCCTGCTCGAACTCCATATCCTCCTCATTCTCCTCCACCTATCATCCCTATGGCAGGTGCTAATCCTCCTAGAAATATAATGGATTCCATAGCAGTTGTTAGATATGCCCCTCTGGTCCTACCTCCACTGATGAATGCTCTCCCTGTTGAAGATTACCTGAATTACATGCTCAAGTTCACTGGAGAAGGAGATGTAACTACAAAAGAGCACATCGTTTCCTTCTACAGTTATACATACAATCTAAATATTGAAAATGAAGATGTCTAGATGAGAGTCTTTGTCCAAGGTCTTGATGGTGAGGTTAGAAAATGGTTTAGGGGATTGACCCCTGGATCCATCGCTGGGATTGAGGCTTTATATGATGTTTTCTTGAGACAATGGGGGGTTAAGAAGGAATTTATGTATTATATCACATATTTTGGGTCCCTAAAGAGAAAAGAGGGAGAATCTATCTTTGACTTCTCCAAAAGATTCAACAAGATGTACATTAAGATCCCTACTGAGATAAATCCTACAGAAGCCTCTACTAAAATTACCTATTCTAGTGCTTTTGACCCTGACTTCTTCCTCTTGTTAAGAGAGAGAGAAGAGCTACTTCCTTGGATCATATTCAATATGCATCCCTGGAAGTGGAGTCTAATGTATTGGCAACAAACTGACTCAGCAATAAGGCTGATAGAGACATACCGAGGGGAAGATCTGAAGCTTCCACCTCTCTTTCCTCTGCTTCCCTCCCTCAAATGGATGAAGTAACCAACTTACTAAAATCGCTTTCAACTAGGATGGAAAGGTTGGAAGTAGAGGGGAAGAAGACATACATAAATCCTCAACATGATGGACTTAGAGGCAACTTCAGACGACCAAACATTGCCCCTCAAATACTCCCTAGAGAACCTAGAAATAGAGATAGGGATGATCAGAAAATCTAAACTCTTCTTCGAAATAAATTTCTTGTTGATGAAGAAGGAGAGAGGGAAGAGTTAGATCCTAAAATTCATTGTCTTGGAGACACCTCCCCATTTCCCCATTTAAATCAATCTGAATACAAGGAGTCTCTCATGGATGACCAAATAAATGAGATGAGAAAGGGAGAGAAGGCCAATAGTAGTCCCAATAAATATAACCTCAAGTCAAAGAAAAAAGAAGGGAAGTCAGACATCCCTAATTAGTCTTCTAAAACAGATATGCCTGTCAAAGATGCAACAAACTAGAACAAAGAAAAGAAAAATCATAATCCCTCGCCAATAGCTAAAGACCCTATCCTCGAGCTGAGTGAAATCATGAAGCCCCCTTCCTCCTTCAGCTTCGATCAAGAAATTCAAAATATTAGAATCCCTGTCCCCCTCTCAGAACTAGTCAAGCATGCAGATTTCAATAAATCCATCTCTAATATGTTGCAGTCTAGGCCATCTCCCCATCCCACAAACTCGGTAAACCTCCAAGATGAGAAACCAACAGTCATATTAGGGCCTATGGTAGAAGATAGATATGATTCATCCCCTCCCTTCTATACATCCCTGAACATACATGATAAGGTGTTGCATAATTGTCTGATGGACTCAGGGGCATCTCATAATCTCATGCCTAAAACTGTTATGGAAGAACTTGGATTGGAAATCACAAAGGCTTATCATGACTTATATTTGTTTGATTCAAGGAGGGTTCAATGTATTGGGGTCATCAAAGATCTCGTTGTGACGTTGTTTCGGCTGCCCATGAAAAGTGCAGTCACGGATATCATGGTGGCTAATGTTCCCCCCAAGTTGGGCATGTTGTTGTCAAGATCTTAGATAAAAAGACTTGGAGGAACATTACATATGGACCTGACATATGCTACCATTCTAGTCTTTGTAGGGGAACATAGAATACTGTACAGAGAAGCTCAGTTGGACTATGTTATTAGCAATGAATCTGACCCCATCAACCATCCTATCTTCTCACTTGACACCAAGATGGGATCTATTTTATTGTAGTTCACTGACGCTCTCGAGCCTCCTCTAAAACTCAAAGAACAACCCATGATTTTTCATGAAGTTTCTTTCTCCGCCACCTCTGTTTGGAAAATTTTCTTTGATGGAGCCTCCTCTAAGGATGTTTCTGGCATTGGAGTAGTCTTTGTTTCCCCTACTCAGGAAACCATACCTCTATCCTACAAATTAGATTTTGAAACTACCAACAATGTGGCAGAGTATGAAGCTCTTGTTTTGGGCTTAAGGGTTGCAAAGGACATGGGGATCAAAGAGATATATTTGTTTGGTGATGCTGAGTTGATTGTCCAGCAGATCAAAAATATTTATCAGACCAAACACCCTCGACTCAAAAGTTACAGAAATGAAGTATGGGACCTCATTGACAGTTTTTTCCTAGATTTCAACATTTCATTTGTCTCAAGAGAAGAAAATCTGATGGTTGATTCTTTGGTTGTTTTAGAAAGCAATTTTAGAGTCCCTCTATCACTCAAACTTAGGTATGATGTAGAAGTAAAGTATAGACCCTCTATACCTGACAATGTCAAGAATTGGAGAGTGTTTGAGGATGATATTGAGATCAAAATATTTCTGGAAACTGTTGAGGAGTTGTCAACATTACACATTGACCATGAACCTGACTCTGAAATAAATCCTCACACTAATGTTCTTCTGAACAAAATTGATGATCATCATATTGTGCAATTTCCTAGCAATCACATCCCAAAGGGACTAGTCCCTTTGGAAAGACTATTTGACATAAATGATGTGGCAGTAAAGGGTAAAATCTCAATTAATGATGTTGATGTGGCTGAGTGCAGTATTGGCATAGAGCTAAATCCAAAATTTGTCAAATTGTCAAGAAGTCTGTCAAAGGAGCAGAGGACCAAGTATACTGATATATTAAAGGAATCTATTCATGTATTTTCCTGGACCTATGAAGACCTCAGAACATATGACACCAGTTTCATTGAGCATAAGATTCCATTGAAAGAGGAAGCCAAACCATTTAGGCAAAAATTAAGACAGATAAATCCTATGTTGTTGCCTATTATAGAAAGGGAGGTGAAGAAGCTTTTGGATGCTCATATTATCATGAATTTGAGATATTTTGAGTGGGTAGCCAACCTGGTCCTAGTAAGAAAGAAGACTGGAGAAATCAGACTCTGTGTCGATTTTAGAAATCTGAATAGGAGCTCAAAGAAGGACAATTACCTGTTGTCAAAGATGGAAGACATATTGTAGAGGGTAACCAGTGCATCTAGGATTTCCATGATTGATGTATTTTATGGCTACAATCAAATCACTATCTTGCCTAAAGATAGAGAAAAGACAAACTTCACCACTCCTTGGGGCACATTCATGTATCCCAAAATTCCCTTTGAATTAATGAATGCAAGAGAAACCTTTTTGCGAGCCATGGACATCCTTCATTGAAGAAAGGGAAAAATTTGTATTCATCTATCTGGATGACATAACATTCTTCTCCAAATATGATAAAGAACATCATCAACATATGAGAAAGGTCTTCTCAAAATGCAAAAGGTTTGGTCTTTCCCTAAATCCTAAGAAGTCTTTATTTGCCTTGATAGAGGTAAAATTGCTAGGGACTGGACCTCTTTCTTGAATCATAATTGATTCAAGAAGGGTGGGAGTTATACAAACATTATCACTTCCTAGATCCAAGAAAGAGCTCTAGTCCTTCCTGGGTAAAATTAATTTTCTGAGAAAGTTTGTTTCAAATTTTGCTGAATCGATGAAGCATATCATATCCATGCTCAGGAAGGGAAACAAAATGAAGTGGACTGTTGATTCCAAAGAATCCTTCAGCCAGATTAAGAAGGGACTGACTAAGGCATATGTGCTTATCAGTCATGATTATTCCAAGTATTTTATAATTTTCTCTTTTGCTTCTTTTGATACAGTGGCGACTGTTTTGTTGCAAAAGAACACAGAGTGGTTAGAGAAGCCTATTTCCTTTTGTAGCAAAGCACTGAGGGATGTAGAGGTAAAATATGACATCATGGAGAAATAGGCTTATGCCTTGGTGAAAGCTCTCAAATTATTCAGAGTGTATGTTCTACATTCAAAGATCATTGCATATGTTCCTTCATCTTCTGTGAAGGACATTCTCATTCATCCTGACATAGACAGAAAAAGGAGCAAATGGATTGCCAAAATCCTTGAATTCAATCTGGAAATAAAGCCTACCAAACTAGTTAAAGGCCAAGGTTTAGCCAAGCTATTGGTTGAATCTAATTGCAGAGCTTTGGGGATAAACTTCATCAACACCCGCTCAAAAAATCAGCAATCTAAGTTCACTAATAGAAATCCTCAGGGAAACACTCCATTGGCAGAATGCACCTGGTACAAAGACATTATATATTTTCTGCAAGAATTAAAGCCCCCTGATGGTATGGAAAAAACCAAGGTAAGAGCTTTAAATATCAAAGCTATCAGGTATTTTCTTATTGACTAGATCTTGTACTAGAAGGACCCATTAGGTGTTCTTCTAAGATTCTTAGACCCACAGGAGACCCAAAGGATTATATTCGAGTTCCATGATAGCCTATGTGGGGGACATCATTTCTGGAAAACCACAACTTACAAAATCCTTAGGGTTAGATACTACTGGCCTACTATATTCATTGATGTCTGTGCAAACATTAGGGCTTGTATTAAATGTCAGAAATTCACTGGGAAGTAGCAGCTCAAGTCTCTGCAATTGAATCCTGTACAAGCTTTAGGATCCTTTCATCAATGGGGCCTACACTTTATTGGGGAAATTCATCCTCCTTCAAGTTGTCAACACGAGTGGATTTTAACTGCAATAGAATATCTTACCAATTGGATAGAATCTATCCCCACCAAGAGTGCTTCTCACAAAGTAATCACTGGATTTCTCAAAGATATTATAGAAAGGTTTGGTTGCCCCAATAAAACTTTTACTGATAATGTTTATTCCTTTAGAGCCGAACCATTGATCAAGTTTTGTGAGAAGTTCGAAATTTCATTAATCCACTCCACCCCTTACTATTTGCAAGGCAGTGGATTAGCAAAATCCTCTAACAAAATCCTGATCAAGATTATCAAAAGACTGCTAGAGGATAATAAGAAGGCCTGGGATTCAAAGATAAGATTTTCTCTGTGGGTTGACAAAGTGATAATGAAGAGGTCTCTAGGCACCTCTCCTTTTCAGCTTGTGTATGGAGTTGAGGCCATCTTTCCTTCTCATATCGCTCTGCCTGTGGAAAAATTATTTCAAGATTATCAAGGAGAGCCTGATGATATGATCAAAATAATTCATCAACTGGTATAATTCCAACAAGATATATAGAAAGTGATGGACAGGGAACATGAACATCAACAGAAAATCAAGCAGGCATTCGACAGGAAGAGCAGAAAATAATATTTCCAACTGGGAGATCTAGTACTTAAATGGGATGTACCCAGACAAGACAAGGGAAAACATGGTAAATTTGAATCCCTCTAGATTGGGACCTTCAACGTTTATGAGATAGTTCTAAATAATACCTAAAGGTTGCAGAATTTGGAGGGCAATGAAGTTTTTGGTGGCCCTGTAAATGGGCATTTTCTGAAGAAGTTATTTATTTGAGCCATAAGTGGCTCCCAGACCTTTGTAAATATTGTTTTTTCCTTTTTTTCAGGTTTATAAGTGACTCCATATCCCAACAGCAAGGTACTGAAACTACAAAAGAGTTCTTGGCATCTCACAAGGAGCAAGCCATCCCCCATGGAGCCTAATGTTATCACATTTATTTGTAGGGGGGGTGTGTTCATATAAATTGACCCCTTTGGTGAAACTAAGGCAAGAAACGGGCTAAAAAACCACAAAATCCCTCTTATCCTAAGTTTTGGGGCCTGGGCACATTGCGCTAAGCATTGCGTAGATATGGGCGACTGAGATCTGCCCACCTAGATCTATGGTGCAGGATCCATATCGGACCCCCCCCAATGTTCTGTCATTAATAGGGGGGGTCCAAATTGGTGGTTTCTGAGTCAGGTCCCCCCACTAATGTGGTGCCTCCTCGTTAACTCAGACTCCCCCCCCGACCTTTCCCACTTACTACTCTCCACCCCCTCCGAGTACACTGCTTACCACCCTCACTTACCATCGTCGCTCCTTTCTCCATCTGTCTCACACTCCATATCTCTCCTCTCCCTATCACATCTCCCACTTCCCTTCCACTTTCCACTGTCGCACACTTGTCCCCCACTCACCTCTATGTCATATCCCTTTTTCACTCCCTCTTATCATCTCCTACCATGTGTTCTCCCCTATGCCTCCACATCATCTTCCCTTTCCACTTCACCTTCATCCCATCACACCTCAACACCCATGTTTTCTGCCGCCCACGCTTTCCTAATCACAGTTCCTCATCCATGTCTGTCTGCTAGTCTCAACGTGAACTCCCAAAGCATATCCATATGGTAGAATGTAGAGGCCACCACATCCTACAGGTGCATAGTTTACTCAGGCCTCCCTAATCCCAATGAAGCAGTTATTGAAGTAGGTGGTGGTGGTTGAACATCATTTCCACCATAAATGGAAATCCCATGCAAAGGAATTTCATATAGTCAGCTCATTCACAGGCCCATTCTGAAGCATGATTTTGTCTGCCTAAAGTTCACATCTAACAGGAGACTACATGCACAGCCTTCTAGGAAGCATGCAAACGTAATGCCTTCAATGAAAAATCCCTAACCAATGTCTGGTCATAGCTCTTCACTGCATGCTTCTGTTTTTCCTCCAAAGGAAGCTAGAAAAATGACTTCCCAACTCTATGAACAACATATATTAATTACTTCAGGATACTGTGATTCACAACCTACAAAACCCACGATAATATGTTTAGTTTTGGTTCTTCTAAAATAGTTCATGAGACCAAGAAAGAAGGAATCGATCAACTGATACCTGGAAGAAGCCCCATTCTTCACAAGATGTGGAAATCTTCTTAATCTCTTCTTCTCTCTGCAATCCTTCTGAAATCTTTTCCATGTCAATGATGGGAATGTCGAGCTGATGATCAGACATTGAAGTTGGTGTTGATTTTTCTTCGTCTCTTCAGATATGTTTTTCGAGTATTTTTTTCTTCTGCTTCATAACCAATTCTTGAACGTTCTCAACCATAACCAAAGACTTAGCCCAGTTCGGAAGACTCCTATTAACGCTCTCAAAAACTAAAGTAATTCATGCAGACATACACTGGAGACAAATTTAGACACACTCCATGACACTATTACACTCTATAGGGACATTAGCAACCATTTGTTTACTTATGTCTTTTGACCAAAGATAGGGGTTTTGGTCCAAAGGGGATCTTAGCCTGTCCGTGGGGTAATATTTCTTAGAACAATGAGTTTGTGTATGGTTTCAATATTGATTACACAAAAGAGGGATGGTTATTGTAGAATTTTTATATATAGTCTAGAATTGAATAAGATCACATCCGCAAGTAGATTTCCTTTATTGAGTATGAATGGTTTGATGGAAAATTTTTGTGGCACCAAATATTCAATACAAAAGGACTATGAGTAGTTATTTATGTAATCTAGGATGATTAGTGTGCCAAGTACAATTGTGGTACAATAATTCAGTTGATGATAATGTTGTTTCTATTATACACTCGTAAATTTGTGGCTATGTATCTAGATGATATTTTGATAAACAATGAGAGAAAATATGTGCATTTAGAACATCTAACATTGATGTTTGAGACTTTGGTTAAATAAGAGTTATGAATTAATTTGAAGAAGTGTGATTCATTTGAAAAGGAATTGGTGTACCTTGGGTTTATTGTATACAAAGTTTGTTCATGGCCCAAACCATATAAAATTCATTGAAGTTAGGGGCTCTCATTATATTTCAAATTTATACATGAAGTTCATCAAGAAATAGTGTATCATTATCTTAAATATTTTTAGAACACATTTATGAAAAGTGACTTAACATCGACATAAAATATATTGCTATCATATTGCATTTTACTTTCAATGAAACATAGAAATCAAATTAAAGAGGTATTGAAAGCTAGTGAAACCAAAACTTGTAAAGCAACAAAACCTTGAGGATTCCCAAGGCATTATGAAGATGGAATATTTTGGGGTTCATTACTTTATTCAAATGGGCCATGTTGCGAAAAAAAATAAGAGAAATCAATATTGCATTGTGGTAATATAGGAATTCAATCTTCCATAAATTGAGAAAGAGATCGAGCACTGAAGGAGAGTAGAAGAGTCATGCTGAGTTGATTAGGGTTCAAAATCTTATGATTATTGTTGATTGATTTGTTGGGCATTGAATGAAAAATTGGAGATTTCAATTTTGTCACTGTTAGAAGAGGAATATGTCCATTCAAGTGATAGAGAAGGAGATCAATTACCCTATGCACATAGAAGGAATTTGTTCTAGATTCAAGATCCATTGTCAAAGTAAAAAATTTCTAGAGTGAGAATAAAAGAAGATAAATCAAACACACCTAGCTTCATTTGGACACGATATTCATATCTTGTAGATTATTGGTGCTCTGCCCCTTCAAAGTTTCCCAATGATTCTAAAAAACACAAGGTGCGGTCTTTCCAAATGGGCACAAATCACACTTGTGGTCCCTTAAAAAAGGACAAGGCATGAACACATGTGCATTCCTAGGAACACGCATGAATTCTTAGGAATGTGCCTATGTGGCACGTTGAGTGGAGGTTTGGGGTTTGTCGAACCTATAACATCAGGAACGTAACACATTTCTAGAAATGTGCATGCATTCATGTGGGTGCACGTTCCTGCTCACCGTTTTTCCATTTTATCATCTACCAAATTTGTGCACTCAACCTAGGATGAACTATTTTTTCCTTTTCTCATTAAAAAAGTGAGTCCAAAATTTATATGTCTTACATATCTCAATGATAAATATTTTATCATAAACATAGTATGTCATGTATGAAGGTTTTTTAGTTGAACAATAGAGTCTAATAACACTAAAAATTTCCTTGCTTCAAAACTTCCTTTCCCAACTAAGAAAGATGTATCTTTTAGTGATAATCTTGATGTACCGGGTCCATGAATTAACCTTTTGAAAGTAGAGATAAAAGCATCGTTCACTTCATAGAAGTTATATGAAACCTTTTTCTTCTAGAGTGCGGGGTACCATATTTGTACATGGTCAAATATATAGTTAACCTTTTTGGCCAAGGGTGGGCCTTTGAACACATGATGGTAATTCACGGCGAAAATCAAATATGAAGACATGCAAAAAAAATTATTCTTTCGTAAATTTACCAACCGAAAAGATAACTCACTTGAAATAATTATTTCCCAATCAAAGATGGTGTTTTCATGGATTGATAAATATAGTATGTACAAATAAATCTTAGGAATAGTAGTCGTAAATTGATATCTAGTTATTCTAGCAAATAACCATGTCATTTCTTAGTACGGGTTCTTTAGTGAACATACATGAATATTTGAGAGGTCTTCGGGAAAAAATGTTGGGTCTTCAAGGTAATCCTACAAAAGTTTGAATCCTCATGTCTTCATCTTCAAGAAATCTTCATCTTCAATGCTCTTGAAAACCATCATTGGTTCAGGGATACTGTACATATCATTAAATATTGAGAGGGATAAAGGGATGGATGATTCCCCTTGTAATTGAATAATTCACAGTTCCTTATCAAACTTGTCAATACACCATGAAATTAGTTCCCTAATACCATAAACCTTTCAAACGCATCATGTCGATGCAATTCATGATGTCCAAATCATGTTCATGTTCAAATCATGTCTGAATCTCTTGACCATTGAAATATATGGTCTTCTCATCCCAAACGATTGATGGTGTCTCTGCAGAACTATTATTTTCATTGAGTTGTCATACTTAACCAAGGTGATGGACAAAATGAACAACTTTTTCAAATTAGTATTATCGAAATACACATGTTTACTTTAACATGTTACAAGGCTCTTAATTCAAAGATTTTAAATTTTGATTGGTATTAACATTTATGGGAAGTTTCCTTCGAAAACTTGTCATTAATAATGACATTAACATTTATACGAGTAGTATTCATTTCTGAAAAAAATAATTTAATGTATGTTGGGAAACGTGATAGGACAATGCATAAAGCATCGTAGGGTGACGAAGGATCATGAGAGAGAATGAGCAGAAAAAGCGGATGATTGGGGGTTTGGAGTAATGGAAGGATAAGGACGAAAGGATGCTAGAATGATGGGATTGTAGAAGGATCGGGAGGGCATATGTGATGGGACAAGTGGATGAGTGAAATAATGGACAAGCGAGATAGAGAGAGAGTCATGATAGTACTTTACACCTGCAAATGAACATCTACTTTGAAAAAATTCTAAGTATAGGTGCATAATGAAGGTCGCAGAAATTAAGAAAGTGTTATGTGGGTCACATAAGCTAGGTGTAGCAAGGTAATAGGTTAGGAACCCTCGACAATCTCAAAATTTTCTATGTGTGGAGGAAGATTTGGAAAGAACTATAGAAGAAGAATTACATGATATTTTATCAACAATTATATCTCAACAAGTATTTAGGGAAAAGGAATTTCATTGGATGGCCATGAAATTGGAATAGAAAGAGCATCAAAAACTGAGGTATGGGACAAACTACAATGACTAGAGGAAAAATTTATTGTATTTTCGGCCTAGTCTGTAAGGTTACGGGGTGGGATCCCAAGGTAGGGAAGAGAATTGTGGAGGTTGGGAGAACTTCGAACTCAACCAAGACCGATAACATCCAAATTATTATCAAGGAGGATGTTGATCAAAATCTCACAGGAAAGGAAAAGGGTCAATGACTTTGACTGATCCAATCCCTTGTGAACCCAACCCACACTATCTCTAATGCTTGTTTAGTATGTTATGTCTATCTCTATTCATAAGAGATGTTATAATATGTCTAGTTGGTTCCGTGTTATAAATTTCTACATGACTGTATATGTCAATTTTGAATATTTGCAAAATGTATAAGAAGCTAGAAGAAATGTTTATTTATATGCTAGTGTTGTATAGAACTGATATACTATTCCTAATAGAGAATATGAAAAGGAGTGTGAAATCCAATTACCTTTTTGGCAAATGGCATACTACTATAATTGATTTTATCCTTTTTTATACAATATCAATATATAAGTAGAACCAAAAAAATAAGTGTTAATTTTACATAAAGTTCTATATATTATTTTATTTAAACATATTTTGTTTTGGTATTATAACATCATTTTTTTCAATTTTAATTTCTAACCGGTGACTTAACATCATGGAGTGCCTTAACAACACACGACTAATTTTTTTTAATTATGGAATTATGTTATTGAGAATACATTGTTCTTGTAGATATACAAAACCAGGTGAGTGGAATTTTTTTATAAAAAAACATTACAAATAAGATAATGAAACAATATTAATTTATTTGAAAAAAATAAATAATTAACCAATATAAATAAGTTAATAACTATTTTAATTTAATAAATCAATTTAATGGTTTATTATATTTTTCTTAAATATCAATTTTTTAAACAAAAATAATAAATTATAATTAATATTAATTTTTTAAATAAAATTAATAAATTATAGTTGTAATTTTTTTAAATTGATATAGTAAAATTCAAAAAATAAAACTCATAAATAATAATTTATTTAAAAATAATAATAATAATCTTATTAAATAATTAAATTGTGTTCCTGAGGTGTAGAATATTTGGTGACGGTGTGTGTTGTTAAAGAACGAGACAAAAAATCCATCCATGTTAAGGGTTGGTGTGGCTCAGGTCAAGTACAATCCCCAAGTGATTTTGACTGCTTAGATACCCCTAGTCACAGACAAACCTTTAACAAACAAACAAACAAACAAAAATCAATTAAATTATAAAAATTAAAATTTACATCGTTAAATAAGTCAATATGAATTTCATTAAAATCATTAAGTTTTAAAATATACAATATCATTAAAATATTAAACTCTAAGACTACTTCAAAATTTTACCGAGATTAGATCTTATTTTCAAAATAGTTGTCACGGTACCAACTTTCCTAACCTCCTAACTTAACAATATACTGTTCCTAATAGAGAATATGAAAAGGAGTGTGAAATCCAAATATCTTTTTGGCAAATGTCATACTACAATGATTCATTTTAGCCTTTTTTATACAATATTAATATATAAGTAGAACAACTTACCAAAAAAATAAGTGTTAATTTTACATAAAGTTCTATATATTATTTTATTTAAACATCTTTTGTTCTGGTATTATAACATCATTTTTTTCAATTTTGTTGTTTTTTTGTTTTCCAAAATCACACGGGGATGGCACCTGGCCTGAGCCACACCAACCCTTAACATGGCTTGATTTTTTGTCCCCTCAAATTTCTAATCGGTGACTTAACATCATGGAGTGCCTTAACAACACACAGACTCATTTTTTTCAATTTTAATTTAAATAAAAGAAATTTTTAAATGGAATTATGTTATTGAGAATATATTGTTCTTGTGGATATACAAAAACGGGTGAATGAAATTTTTTTATAAAAAAAAATTACAAATAAGATAATGAAACAATATTAATTTATTTGAAAAAAAAAATTAATTAACCAATATAAATAAGTTAATAACTAATTTATTTTAATAAATCAATTTAATAGTTTATTTTAATTTTCTTAAGTATCAATTTTTTAAATAAAAATAATAAATTATAATTAATATTAATTTTTTAAATAAAATTAATAAATTATAGTTATAATTTTTTAAAATTGATATAGTGAAATTCAAAAAATAATACTCATAAATAATAATTTATTTAAAATAATAATAATAATCTTATTAAATAATTAAATTGTGTCCCTGAGGTGCAAAACATTTGGTGACGGAGTTTACATCCCACATGTCACTGACAAATGAACAAACAAAAAAAAATCAATTAAATTATAAAAATTAAAATTTACATGGTTAAATAAGTCAATATGAATTTCATTAAAATCATTAAGTTTTAAAATATATAATATCATTAAAATATTAAACTCTAAGACTACTTCAAAAGTTTACCGAGATTAGATCTTATTTTTAAAATATTTGTCACAATGCCAACTTTCCTAACCTCCTAACTTAACAAAATTTAAATTTTGGTGATCTTGGAAAGCTTTTCTTAATACTTTTGAAACACAGAAACAAAATTCTAAAAAATAGTAAGTAATCACTTACCCTCTTAAAGTCGGATAAACCAATTCAGTCTTAAATAATTGATGAGTGAAAAGTTTAATTCTTATTTATTCACTAGGTAACTTTATAATAGATTAACATTTTTCAAAGTTAGCAATTTATATAAAAGACCACATATATATATATATATATATATATATATATATATATATATATATAACACCTTAGAATGATTCTATTAGTGTCGGGAACACATTGATGTGTATCTTAATATTTTCAGCCTTATATTTTCACATGAAATTCAATTCATAGAAAACGACTTTCTGTTACACAAGAATTGGTGTTCAAATCCCAACGGTTGAATCTACCCAAGACTTGCATCGTCATTAAAAGAAAAGAAGTCTCCCGAGGAATGCCTTTGGGCTTCAGCATCAACAAACGTCAAGAAGAAAAACTCCAAACTAAAATTTGACAAGATTCAAGAAGAAGCAAAAGTCTTCAAGTTTTTTTCGACCATGCAGAAAATAACGAGGAAGCCATAACCATGGACACATCACATAGCAAATGGCTTCTTGTTCATTGTATTCCTGTCCCAACACTGATACATACAATGTTTTCTCTAGAAAGATGAGAAATACAGAGTCATTATTTGCTGAGATTTTGAGGGATGAAATGGAAAAAATAATGGAAGTGTCACCGGCCTGATCTTGCATCATTTTGTTCATCTATATTTTCATCAGGGTTACAGAGAGATCTTTGCAATCCCAATGGGTTAACAGGTTCAGATTTGTATTCAGCGATGTCAGTTGGATGCAATGGAAATAACTCCAGCATAGGAGGTTCTTTATCATCCGCAGTAACTTGCCTCTGAAAATCAACCAAACATTATGGATCCTTACATATCTCATTTGTAGCAAAGCCTTATCATTATTCAACCAAAAGGTCTAAGAAACTAAATCCACCGCTGCAATTCAAGGTATTGATAAGGAATGAAATCAATGTACACAATTTGGAAAATAAATGCTATTATTAACTTATCACCTCAGGAAAGACCACTGTCGATTGTTGTCATACTTCAAAATTTTCTAGTGAAGAAGTTTCGAAAATGTGTTTAGATTAGACACAAATGCAATGAATTGATAAACTAATACATAAATATCAAACTACTAGAAATAGTTATTTATGATTTTGTTTCAGAGATTGAAGGAGGTGTCAGAGAGCTTACCATTTGTGACTGATGTGCCTGTGAAGGAAGGTGGTCGATGAAACTGATTTATGGATGCCATTCTCCCATGTTTTTGTCTCTGCATTTCATGAGATTTATGGTTATGAAACCAGTAAAACACATTCTTCTTTTCAATGTTTCCATACAATCGTAGTCTACTAGTTATCTGCTCTATTTGATGAGCCTTGGGAGTGTGGATCCCTTCATTGTATATGGCTTCCAATAAATCTATTTGTTTTGTAGTTGGATTCCATTTAGTGGTCCTGCTGGATTTCCCTTCTACCATTTCTTTACTCTGTTGGCTTCTTATTTCTGAGAGTAAGGCAATGTGTGCTCAATGTGGGTGATAAATAGAAAATAAGGGAAGGGAAGAGATTGCACCAAAACTCCAAGTTCCAAAAAAAAGATTGTGAGAAACAATTGAGAAGTTAGATGAAGATTCTAGTTGTAAATGGAGATGGGTATGATTTTGGAATGAGACCACAATTATACAAAGAAAAGAAGACTAGAAAACTCACGTGGGAATGTGAGAGAACATACGGGAATAGGACGGTGGAGGGTGGCGGCTAACATTATTTAAAAGAAATGCAACGATGAGAAATTTGGAGCATGTTCTTGCATATAGCATTACCAAAGATCTTTAGTTCAAATATAGTTCCATTGAACTACAATATTTCAATTAATAATAGATGCAAATTGACATAATCGAGTAACTAGCCCTAAGCTTATCTCAATTGATTGACCTATCTGTCCAAGGCATGTTGTCAATGGGGAGACCACAAGTCAGAAGTTTGAATATTGTTGAGTCCCTCGAGCTTACCAGTCACAATCATGGTTGGAAATTGAGCTACCCTCCATCTAGAAATTCCAGGTAAAAGGGGATCCAATGATGTTTTCTTTGGGAAAAAAAAAGAACAAGAAAAAGACCCATTCAAGTAACTTTAAACATGTTTTAAAGATGACAATGTTCTTATTGTGGGGTATGAAAGAAATCCCTATCAACCAAAAAGAAATTTTGAAGTGGGCCACTAGAAAGAAAATATATTTTGAGAGAACAAGGCCATTTGATCACTGATATTGGAACACAAACATATCGATAGAAAATAAAAACTATTGGAAATTACAAATTTTTAGAAGAAAAGTAAGAAAAACACAAAACCAAAACATACACTTCAAGGCATTATAGGAAGAATGTCATACCTTATTTTTTTCTCAAGTACTTCTTAATTGTGATAATTCCACAAGTGTTGATATATCCCCATCTCATGAAACCAATGCATGATAGAAATAACTATATTCACAAAGTTGTAAAAGAATTGTTGTGGAAAACACTTTACCCTTTTGAGATATAATCTCTAATATATCCACCAAGGCCAATATTCTACATTCATTCACAATAGATCTCTTTACATCTAGCATACTATCAAGGTTGATCAATACAACTATTGCCTTATCCACCATACCATAGGAAGGATTTGTCATGAGATCAACAAGGGTTTTGATTGCCTCTACCCTTATAGCCTTGTCCTCATTTTGATGAAGGGATGATTTTGCATATAGTGTTGTAGTAGCATCATTTTCTGCCCAAGAGGATCCACTAATAAGTAAAGCCACCAAGGGTGGAGTTTAACTTGCAACACCTATTGATACCTTATTTTCATCTGTGAGGGATAGGATTAAGAGGACACACATTTCATTCTACTTCAATATTGAAGTCCATGTCTTCAATACATATCATAGGCTTGATTTCTCTAGCTTATGTAGTTTCCATCCTATTATCATCAAACAAAGACATATTCATGAGGAATATGATGATAGTCTCCTATGTTTGGGGGTATATGGAATGAAGTATACAAACCAAAGGCCTTACAATTCCTTCCCTATCTATCATCATCATGTTCCCCACTTTATTCTTAGCCAATACCCTCAATTCTACAACTGCATTCTTTGCAAATTTATTGAAATTATTATACCTAATTCATCCACCAAAGCCTTGAAAAAAACCTATAGAATGTTAGGATCAAGGGGCTCATTATTACTCTCTAGTGTTTAATTTTTTGGGGGTGATGATGCATATGGATTGCTAAGAAGTTGTTCCTCTCCAAACTATATTGACTTGGAAAGTTTATTCATCCATTGGGCATGAGACATAATATCCTTGAGGAGATAATTATTCTTGTTTTTTTTATTGTTGGGCTCGTGATTTTGATGCAGGGGCATCGCTCCCAAGCTAGCCAGTATAGCACACATTCAATGGGATGAAGAGAGGCGCAACCCTCTCATTTCACATTTTGAATTTGATTTCAATGTAATTAATGTTTGTAAGGCTGGTAGAGCCAAAAGCTATGCCTTTGAGCAGGTTGTAGTTAAAGAAGGCCTTTAATGTTTGTAAGGCTGGGATCTAGCTATGATCTTGACTAGACAGCCATTTAATTGTGAATTTAATGTAATTGAATGAAATTAGGTGAGATGGAGGGAAGAGCTCGAAGAGCCCCCTCATGTAAAAGATTTTTCAATCTTGTTTTGGGTAAGAGTCGAAATATAGGAGAGAATAGAGAATAAGGAGAGGAGAGAAGGAGTCGAGACTCTATCAAAGTCTGAGCTAAAGACCACCTTGTAAAGGAGGCATTTCATATTAATATAAAGAACAGATTTCCTGCATGAGTTTTTGTGTGTCTTTATGTGTTTATGAATGTCTTTGTGTGTTCAATATATGTTGTAGATGTATGGTTAGGTATGCATTTGCAGGGACGGATAGGTTCTACTATCTGTGGGTTCTTTGATTTCAGGTTTTGGGTTCTTTGAGGCTTCATGCCAAGAGGGTGTGCCAGAACGCTGTGGGTTCTGAAATCCAGTTCATAGATGCACTCCTGAATTCTGTGGAATTTGGGCAAGGACATTCCAGGAGGGCGCACCAGCCAAAGTCATTGGCTCAAGGAGAAACATCAAGGTTGATGAATACCTTGGAGGTGAGGTTGTGTAGAAGAGGACACAATAGGAGATAGAATCACTAAGGATTTTGTGAGAGCTCTACCAAGAGGGCATTGAGTAGGTGCATATAGTGCATAGGAGAAGGAGATAAAATCATTGATGATTCTATAGAGATCTACCAGGAGGGCATCAAGAAGGTGCAGATAGTGCACAGGAGAAATCTACTGTGATTTCAAAGGGAAACTAGAATCATTGAGGATTCTATAGAGCTCTTCCAGGAGGGAATTGAGCAAGTGCCTGTGGGCACAAAGAGAAATCCTTTGAGTTCTGGAATAGAGAAGTATCAGGAGAATACCTTCACAGGGTTACTAAACACCCTACAGGCTCAGTAAGGAGTGCTTGAGAAGGAAGTTTCCAGAGGGAATTTCCATCCTTTCAAGGAGAGAAAAGGACAGAGGACAAAGACCTGTGCAAGGAGTGCACTAGGCCAACACTTGAGTGAAGTGTTGTGAGACAACTGTCTAAAGGATTGTCAAGTGCAGGAGTAGGACATAGAAAATCTTAGACGAGATAGCACCTTCGTGTGCAGAGACTTTGCAAGCCAGTGTAGAAGTTGGGAAACCCTTCAAGGTTTCGGAGAGGAGAAGCTTAGGTTGGATAACAACTTCATGTGTTCAAAGACCCTACAAAGAGTGTAGAAGTCAAAGAATCCTTAAGGATTCAAGGAAGAAAAAGATCAAGAGGAGCAGTGATTTCATGCATAGGACCATAGCTGTAAGGATGAGGAGAAAGATTAGGGAGAACCCTTTGGAGGACTAGAGTTCGAGGATCTCAGGAGGGATAACATCTTTAGAATGTGAACAAAAGCCGAGAATGCGGGTTTCATAGAAGGAAGCAAAGGTAGAGGCCTTTGGGACACTTGAAATCTTCCAGGTTTAGGAAGAAGGAGTGTAATCTCAATGAGGGGCTACAATTGTCATAGAACTAGTGCTGGAAAAAAAAATCTGGATCTTGAAGTTTACTTCCAGGTGTAGGTAGGAAAGCGCAGCGGAAGAGAAACAAATTTGGGTCGCTAGATCTTACACAGATAACTGATAGACATCGGATCTGGGAGGAGCTGCACGATGTTTAATCCTTGTATGCGAAGATTAAGAGTCACGAGACAGGAAGTTTCGACTCACAAAATCCCGAAAGCATCAGAACTATCCATTTTTATGACAAGTGGCAGAGATCTGGATCATCTCGCGAATTCAGGTATTGCGAGCAGGGAGGTAGAGTTCTTTGCATTACAAACTCTCGTGTCATGAGATCATGATTCAACCTAAACCCTCGATTGAGGAGGAAGGAGAGCTATGAGATATTGTGTCTCACTACCTCGTATATCGAGGTTTCAGAGGGTGAAGGAGTTGCAACCTGATCGCTAGAGTTGCGGAGTGCCGAATGTCGAGGGCTCGGTGAACACACGTTATGTCCATTAGGTCGGGACAACATGGTTGACAGGTGGCATAATGTAGAATTCCCAGAGAAGAGTGGATGCAGGTGACAGGTGGAGGACATACGTTACCTGGGAAAGGAGTCAACCCATTGTTGACTTATCACGTCTCATGGATTCGCAAAGGAGGAGCACAAGGGCTCAACACTTCAACTCATGAAGTCATGAGTAGCGAGAGGTGCTAGCAGTTAGCCCTAGCCTACGATTATATGTAGAGGAACTAATAGGAGGAGCCATACCCATATCATCATCTCGGGTATTGGAGGGTTGGAGAAAGAAGAGTCGATAGCTTCGACTCACAAACTTGTGAGTTGTGAGTTGCGAAAGGCACTTGCACCAAGGCCTAGTTGTGGCCATGTGAGGGTGAAGCTCATGCCTAGTGCTCATTCATGTAGGTGGGGTTTCTGAAGGACCTGTGGATCAGATTCATTGAAGGTTTTAGTGAGGAACCAAAGGAGCTGCTTCGGCTCAAGGAGATTAGAACGATCCTGGACGGATCTCGACCCGAGGGTTGGGAGTCTGCATCATATTTGGTTAAATTAATGATGATGATTAGATCCTTTTTGACCGGTATTCTATGTGTTTTTTACTATTTTGAAGAAGTTTTGAAGGATTCTTATAGCAAATTGTCATAGCTTATACCAGGTACATATAATTGATCTTTTGTGATGGTTTTAAGTTTAATTCAACATGTTTTAATGATTACAAGGAGCTAATGCATGATCTGTGTTTCATAGGGAAAAATTGCATGGAATTTTTTCATCCAGCAGCTCCTTCGTTACTCCATCTAGCACTGCATCCAACACTCCATCTGACATTGTGTCTCGCACTCCATCCAACACTAAAATCGTAGGTGATTTGGCAGTTGTTATATCGACAGCTTGGGCTAGGCAAATCAACGACATGGGTTTTTCTCACGCTCGTGGCCTCCAACTACTAATCTCTTGACATCTTAGATTGAGTTGTTATGCTGAGCATTGAGTGGCTCGTTTGGTTTCTAGAACCCATAGGCAGTTTTAGCACATTTAAAGTAATTTGTTGTTTTTAGAGGAGGTATACCCTTCCAATGGTCGACCTCTCGAATTGTAATTACTATAAATACGATAGTAGTGGTCAGAAAAAAGTTAAGTTAAGAACTGTAAAGCTAGAATTATTTTTTTTGTGTAATTTGAGACATTTCCATAAACTTGTGCAAGACTGTGTTTTTTATTTTAAATTCCAAAATCATGTTTCTTGAGCTCGTGATTCACTTTTGAGGAGTAGCCATGACCTGCTGGGAGGGCCACCAGTAGTCTGGGTGAATATTCATCTAGTCAGCTTGTGTATTCGAGTTGTGCGATTGTCATTTCTTTCATTTATGTTATATGTGTCTTTCTCATTTTACATGTTGTGTATTTGTTGTTCATGGCTTAATTGTTTCAATTTCCTTTTTGCAAGTTGCTTGTGAAGGATAGTGTTAATATACTATGTCTTTTTAATTATTAGGAAATAGCTTGCAAGCTTAGCTACTAACTCTATTATGTGATTAAATGATAGTTTGAATTTCTACAGGTTGAAATAGAATAGTTAAAAGTTAAAATAGAGTATTGAGTTAATAGTTTCCTTGGCAAAGTTTTGATGGATAAATAGTTGTTAGCTTTGATTTTAATGCTTCATTTTCTTATGTAGTTTGCTCATTTGGTTTTCTTATTAAATTTCCTCTAGTATGTTAAGGTAGAAGTAGAATTTACAT
Source organism: Picea engelmannii (assembly GCA_009831015.1). Classification (NCBI taxonomy): domain Eukaryota; kingdom Viridiplantae; phylum Streptophyta; class Pinopsida; order Pinales; family Pinaceae; genus Picea; species Picea engelmannii. Next base: position 161,865 of record ML801628.1, read on the forward strand.
TATGTTTTTATATGCATTTTAACTTGCAATTTGAATTGTTAAATAATAGGATGAGCTTAGTTTATTTTACGAAATTTCTAATCTAGAATTAAATTGCAATTCTAAATAGAAGTTTGATTTTGAGTTAAGTTTATAGTTATAAGTCTCTAATGGTGTGTATTTTCTTATCGTTGCATAGGAGTGCATTTGAATTGAGTAGAATAGTGTTTTCTTATCGTTGATTATGAATGCATAAATTGAGAGATCACATGGATTTTCAGGATAGTTGATAGTTCTTCTATGATGGCTAAGCTCTCGTTAGATTGCTTGATTCATACCTTTCATTTATCCATAGAAGTTAATATTGAAATTATTCCTCTTGAGCTATCATTGATCATTAGATGCCATCGTGATGTCATAATACAACAAAGACATCATCATGATCATCATTACATTTGAAGTTGTGGTTGTTATAGATTAAGATTAGTCTTTGAATGCCATCATAATGTTTTTCATTAAGTAGGTTAAGATTTCCTTTTGTAGATTAGAAGTGATTATGAATTTTATCTTAAGAATAGAGTTCACTTACTTAATAGTTTGATTAGTTACCTATKGAKTAGTTTTKATTAGTTTACTCRTTKAASAAGTTTYAATAGGTTATTTAATTGCTTATTTGCTTACTCRTTGTTGATGCTTATTGATTTTGAATAGATTGATTAGATTAGTTTGTTGTTGTTATTGTTCATTAATTTGAATAGATTAAATAGATAGCTTGTTTTTCTCATTATATTGATTAAGTTAACTTGTTCATTTTAGGGTTTTCATTTACTTCTTTAGGACAATCCATCGATCCATTGTTCAAAAGTTACTTAAGGTAAATAGTTTAGGTTCCTTGATAGAATTTTCTCATTGATAGTTTTTTCTTAAGTAGGTTAGCCCTTAGTTAGACTACACTTCCTCTATCTTTTCTACCTTGGCATATATAGTGCTACAACTCTAAGTTTACTTACCCCAGGTTGACAATTTAATTGAGGGTTTTTAGTGCATATTTAATTGAGGGTTTTTAGTGCTGTAAAAGGAGATGGGTATTATCACAGTTGTCACATTATCATTGAATTGGAATGAGACCACAATCAGACAAAAAAAAGCATGGCAGAAAATTCACATGGGAAAGTGAAAGAGCAGAAGGGAATGCAACGGCGAAGGAATGAGACCACAATGAGACAATGAAAAGCAGGCCAAAAAACTCACTTGGGAATGTGGGAGAAGAGAGGGGAATAAGACGGCGGAGGGTGGCAGCTAACATTATTTAAAAGGAATAGAATGATGAGTAAATTCATATCAGTTATTAGAATGCATCTTAATCTGTACTTGTTTGAAAGGAAAGGCCATAATGTTTATTTTGGGTGGAAGCAATTAGTAATCTAATTTTCTAGTAAATGCTTAATGTCAATGTGTAAATTTTTATACATGTTGTGTAACAACAAATTCCAAAAGTTAGTGAAAATGGTTTAGATGGATTTTATCTTATTGACCTTCTTTTAAGTTTTTAAGGAGAAGTTGATTATTATGTGAACTTTATCAATTTTATTTGAGTTTGATTTGAGCTACATTTTTTCCTCTTAGAAACAATAATGTTATTAATTTTTTAAAGTTATAATATTTTAACTTTAGTGTATTTTATCCAAAAAATTTGAAGCAATCACATAAAATGTAGTGAAAAAGATAAGAACATAAGAGAAGAGAGAGAAATTTCAAGAAATATCTCTTTGATAATAAAAAATAAAGAGTTATGTTCACATGCTTCGAGGGGGAAACCTCTAAGAGAAATGATCCAAATAAAATAAAAATCTTTGACAAGACATTAGATAACCTTCTACTCAATATATAATTATTCATCGAGAATCTTAACTACCTAGGAGCTCAGAGCCCCTTACAATGAGGGTCAACTAACTAATTTGCACCTTATGAAAAAAAGGCACCATGTTTACAATGAGTAACTATTACACAATTATTCAATGTGCCTTATTCAAGGAAGGTGGCCTTATCCTCATACATTAATAAAGTATCTAGCTAAGGGGGCTAGGGTAGGACCCTAACATTCCCTCTCCCTTCGAAAGAAGCATTGTCCTCAAGTATGAAGGTGAAGAAATTGTTGTAGGATCACTATCAAATCCCGTTGGAAATATTTTGGTTCCACATAATTCCATTGGATCAATGCTTGCCCGATCCTATGTTGGAACAACTGACACTCTCTCGTATCCATCACTACTTTTGGTTGTAGCCAAATTCTAAGCACTTGTTGACCACTTCTATTTGACCATTATTTTGAGGATGATATTCAATCCTCATATTCAATTGCATGCCTTGCATTTTAAGTAGTTCCTTCTAAAAGTTGTTGGTGAATGTGGGGTCCCGATCTAAGACAATGTAAGTGGGAAAACTTTGTAGATTAAATATTTGATCCATGAAGGATTGGGCCATTGGGGATTTAGTTAAAGGATGAGCTAGGAAAAAAAAATGTGCATATTTTAAAAGATAGTAATAGCCACTGGGATGACTAATTTGATGTCCTCTTTTAGGAGACCCATCATAAAATCCATTGAAATGTATGTCCAAATTTTTGTTGAGGTTGGTAGTCATTGCAATGCTCCTAGTATCTTCACCATATCCCCCCTTGTTTCATTCCAAAGTGACATAACATGCTACAAAATCTTGAATATCTATTTTCATGCTATTTATTATCACATTTATTTGTAAGGGGGGTGTTTTCCTAAGAAATTGACCCCTTTGGAGAAATCTCGCTTATCGTAAGTTTTGGGGACTGGGTGCGTCATGCTAAGCAGTGCATAGATCTAGGCAGTTGAGATCCACGTGCACAGATCTACAACATAGGATCCATATCGAACACCCACCCCCGATGTTTTGTCATTAATGAGGGGGGGGTTCCAAGTTGGTGGGTTTTGAGTGCGGGCCCCCCACTAACGTGGAACCTCCTTTTTAACTCAGACCCTGTCTGCCCCCCCAACCTTTCCCACTTACCGCTCTCTCCCCACTCTGAGTAGACCTCTTACCACCCTCACTTACCTTCATCACTCCTTTCACCATCTATCTTCCACTCCGTCTCTCTCCTCTCTCTGTCACATCTCTCGCTTCCCTTCCACTTTCCACTACTGCACACCTATCCCCCACTCACCTCTATGTCATATCCATTTTTCACTATTGTTGTGCTACGAATTCGTGTTCAGCGAACTCTTGGATGACTGCATCGTTTATAGGTCCCTCTAGACATTGTTCAGTTGTAGTGACAACCTTCTCTAGCTCTACTCCTTGGCCTTCTACCTCTATAAACAATTGATAGGCCTTGTCTTCTACAGGTTGGAGCCTTTCAGTTACCTTCATAATTCTTCTCTGGATAGTATGGATTTGTTTTTGTGCAGTGCATTTCTCTTGGGGGCGCTTCATTATTTCCACAGCTGACAGGGACTTAAACTGCACCTGTATCTTTTCGGTGTGATACTTCGCCTCTTGGAGATGTGACTCTAGTGCCTTCAGTTCCAGGTTCTCCATGATTTTTTCATAGGTTTGGGCACTGTGATCAGTGAGTTTATTACATTCCAGGGTAATATCATTTAGCCTTTCAACTATGCTCCGGGTGGTTGCTTCTCTTTGGTCTCTTACATCTTTTGGGGTCTCAGGTACAGTGCGTAGCTCCAAATCTGCTATGCGTTGTTGTAGTTGTTGGATGGATTATGTGAGTTGGTTCACCTGCTATGTAAATCGGTATTCTGCCTTGATTTCTAAGACTGTCACAGAGTGAAGTGCCATGTTGACCGCTTATTTTACTTCGAGTTGCCTCGTGAGCAACTGTTCCTTTTTTTGTTGTATCTGTGCTTTTTCTTCATCAAACTTTTCTTGGAGAGAAAGATTTTTCTATTCTGCAGCCTTGCGTTGCTCTACGAGTAATCCTTGTACTTGTGTCAAATCCTAGGTGGCTTGCATTGTTTCTTCATGTTCTTGTCGAAGGCAATCTTTGACTGTATCGGCTAGGCAGTGGAGTTGAGTTGGCTCATCAACCAATTTTGGCTCTCCCGGCACAGTGGAGACTGTGCAGCAGGACTGTATGGCTTGTTGTACCTCTCAGAGTTCAGTCTCAATTCGATCATACATCTCTTCTTTCTTTGCTTCTTGTTTCTCTTCTATTTCCAGTGAAGCATCTTGCATGGCTGCTATGAGGAAATCGAAGTCATCGAAGGTGAGGATGGTCTACATCTTGATCATGGTGGCCTTCGATTTCTTCCAGGGGTAATGTTTCAGAGGTGAACCTTTCCACTTTTTCAGGGGATCAACCTTGTCTCCTTGCTTCTATTCAACTTCTTTGTCATCTAACTCATCTCCATCACCTCCTTTCTCTGGTGATATGGAAGCAGTCTTCACTAATGCACTATCTAATTCTTGGACTTCTTTGGTATTCTTTGTTCTGGAAGGTCTGGGCGTATCCTGCGTAGTTTATGGGCTTTCAAGGTTGGATATCTCCACAGGGCCTACTGAAATAAGGAGGTTCGCTGACTAGTCCTTAGTGATCTCCTCAAAGTCCTCCTCCATCAGCTTATAGTAGGACTAAATTTGTTACTTGTGTTCATCGACGCACACTGTGATGTAAATAAAATGTCGATCTACACTGAACTTCATCAAAGGCCTGAACCGGTGTAGAGTGTTTTGAGTCATGCGAAGCTCGAACTGTATAGCTATATTCATATGACTATCTTTAGTTGATTATAGTAGGTATGAAAAACAACATTTTCCTGCCACTATTTATTCATGTCGCTTGAGTACCACAGTGTACTAAACTTCGCAGCCAGTGGTTCAAAAGGCTTGATGTCCAGGAATTTCGTACCTTCCCACATCTCCTAGGAAATAAGAACTATTGAGATCAAGATCTAGCTGAAATGAAATTCATATCCTTGGTCTTGTGCTTCTTTGTAGTCAAGTTCCAACTGGTTCACCAGGTACTTCACCTAGTTCATCTGAACGCCTTCCGTGCACTTCCCTGTGAGGTCGACTACAAAACTGGTGACCTGGGTAGGTTGGTTCTTTCGTATTAACCTCCCTACAATCAACTGATAAGAAAGTCACACTGCGCCACTCTAGATAGAAGCTACCTTGTAGCCTCGCATTCCCTTCTCAACATCACCACAAGTGTCCTTGGTATTCTGTGCTAAAGCACGATCCATGGCTTTTCCTAGGTAAAACTCTTCAGGATCAAGTCCTTGCATACTCAAGCCCATGATTCGATTGATCAATGTCATATCAACTATTATAGGGCAGTTTAACCACAAATAGTCGCCATGGTAACAACACAACAACATCTTGACACATGAATTCATCTCTTGGTGTCTTCCGAAGTGAGGAATCTTCATGATGTTCAGCAAGGTGGACTGTGTTAGGTTCATAGTCCACGATTAGTGGATTATCTTTGAATTCTTCCCCTTAGTTTTGTTTAGGTACATATGTGGGGAGAGCATGTTATATACTTTGTGATCTCCAAGGTTGAAGTTTCTAAACTTCAATGCTGCAATTTTATCTTGGTCTGCTCAAACTGCACGTATCCCCTTTTAGAGGTATGTCGTAACCAAGGTGTATTCGAAATCTCTAGGCAGACTATCTCGATTTACTGTGCCACTCAGAGGTGGAATATAGGTGGGTAATATGGTCGGGATCAACTTGGCATTCGCTAGATCATACCTATGCTTGGTCCTCTTTTCATTTGATGGTTGGGATGGTCCGGCTCCATGAGCAATGGATGGAGAGGTTCGCAGTTCTCTTGTTGAAGATGCTTGTACACCTGTAGACATCGACATGACTCTTTCATTCATGAGTTCGATCAGAAATTCTTCAACAACTTTCTCTATAGTGATGAACTCGTCAGACATACACACTCGGGGTTAACAATCTCGGGTTTGGAAGGTAACTTGGACATAGTAATGGGATAGAGAGCAAGAGCATGATGATCATTATGCAAAATCAACTTAGTCTGTGGGTTCAAAATCTCCATTAGAAAAACTGTTCTTGGTGCATGGCGCTATGGGATAAATAGGTAACTCGGCAATGGGTCACTTGCAATGGGTATGAAGCCTTCATTAACTCTGTTATGTCCATTATGGCACAGTCCCAATGGTTGGATGGCGAGTTGTTTGTCCTAAATGTCTTTCTATCGGTTCAGAGCGTTGGTCTAATGGTTATAATGTCCCCAATGGCTATATTTCCTCATCATGGTGAAGTGCCATGTTTCGTTGTTTTGATATCCCGATGAAGCTCCAATTTTGCAAATTTTCCTTCTGTGAGGTTCCCTCTTGAACCTTCTGTAACTTATCTCTCTTATCTCTCTTCTTACTTAGCATTCTATCCTTCTTCCTAGTGAGCTTCATCTCGGTAGGCCTTTTTTTGTTCTGATTCTTATCTTCTTCTGGCATAGGTACTTCACGTTGATGAGATTCTTTCCTAAGATTCAATTGTGATCCTTCTTCTTTATCTGGAATGGGTACTTCATTCTTTTGTGGGTCTTCTAGTGTTCTTTTAACTTTGACATACGGGTCTCTAGTGTTAAATATCTTCGATCTATTGTTTTGTTATTCAATCAAGTGTGTGATCCTTCTAGTCATGAATTATTTTAACTCTTGCTTCTTATTCTCTAAAACTTCATCTTCTTCTTTCCTTCTAGCCCGATCTCTTTCAATTCACGGTTTCCTAGTAGCATGGTAAATGGGGCACTTTTCTCAAAAAATTTAACAATCTCAAAATATTCCTCTGTCGAAGTTCCATTGACATTCATAGGTATCTGGGTGAGCTTCCCACATAGGTTTATCAACTTTCCTTTGAATAGTCATATTCCTCCTAATGAAGGAATCATAGCAGGCCTCCCTATAGATTTCGAAGTTCTCTCTATCATGATATTCACCTGTGTTTCCTCATCTAGAACAAAGTCAATGTCGAAGTCTCCTATTCTTGCTTCAAGGCATTCTTTTTCTTTGAAGATCTTTGATAATATGACATGTCGATGGTGATTCAGGGTTTCTTTCATCTGTAGCAATACTTTCTATGATTCTTTCTGGGATTCTGTCATAATCTTAGTTTCTGGATCTTCCTTAAGGTTTTATTGTCTCATGTTCATTTCTTCAAGCTTAGCAATCATTCTAAGACAATCCAATACTTCCTGGTCCATAGCTTTGCAACAAAGACAACTAGGTCGTCTCCCAGGGCATTCCTTAGCGAGATGTCTTGGTTTTCTTCAACTATAACAGAGGTTCAATCCTCTCTTTCTTTTAAAATATCCCCAGCCTTCCCTGTATTGCACGCTAGGATAATGGTAGCTAACCTGCAAACATTTCTTTCTAGGATCCTGCATACACTTATTAGTCCAAACATTCTTTCTATTCATAGGTATAACATATTTTTCACTATTCTTAATAGATCTACTCATATCAAATATTCTTTCATCTATTAAGACCCTAGTTTTCAAGAATCTATCAAACCTACCTAGATCCATACTGCTGAAACAAAAAAATCCACTTATCTTACTTCTACAGAGCACAAATCTTTCAGATCTAGAACTTTTCAATATTCTTACCTTTATCAGAGCACAAACCTTCCAGATCTTACCTCTTTTAATAAAAAAGTCTCACTTTTGCCTTTCTCAAAGAACAAAGATTTTAGATCTCACCTCTTTTCTTCAGATGAGACTTCTTTTCCTTAGAATAGAGCTTGTCAAACTAAGTAGAGTACTGCATACTAGAGAAATAGATCTACGCATAGAGCTTTCACAAATTTAGGTCGGATATTTTCATAGAGCTTCTTCTTCCTCAGTTCCTAGCATTCATAGTTTCAGGTCTCGACAATGGAACCATTTGTTGGCACAGGGGCAGGCCCAAGGTTCAATTCACCAATAAAACCCTAACTACTGGCCCTTTCGGCAACACCTGCGAAGTAGATGAAGTCTCACCCAAGGTAGAGGCAAGGGTGGTTGTAGGACTCAAGTGTCTACAACCTTAGCTAGGACACAGATATGTGATTACAATAGTTAATAAATCAATTAGCACCATCAGTTCATTATTATTTAACCAATATCTACTTTGCTGATAAAAGAGAGCATTGTAGCATTCACCCAGATCTAATGTATCAAAGCACTTAGCATAAACAAATGGATCAGATCTTGCAGATTCAAGCACTAAGCACATTAACCTATATCATATCTAACATCCAGATTCATCATAAGAACAAATCATAAATAGATCTATCTATCTATCTATCTATATCAAGGACTTAGCAAATAACACATAGATACATCAGAACATCACACATAGTAGAATAACATAGTATTTACGTGGCTCACCTCCACCCTGAGGCTACGTCCACCAACTCTTCTTATTTATTAGCTTCAATCAGTCATATACATGCACAGAGCCACAAAAACCCTACTCCGCATAGGACATGATATCTGCACGCACCTCTCCAGATCCTCCTTCCCGAGCTAGGTCTAGCACAAAGCCTTTCACAGTCTGTTACAACCACTTTCACTTAGCTCTACAATTTCTCACAATACACATAGATCATCTTCAAACCATAATTTCACTTAGCAATTATCTTATCGGCCTCCTTATTATGTCACCTAGCTACTTATTTATAGTTTACAAAATAGGCCTAAACATGGGTAAACCCATGGGCTGACATCCCATACCCATTACATATTCCCAAATCCCAAAAAGGACCCAAAAAGGGGATGAGATCCCGCAATGTCTGCTTCATCTTGCACTCCATCTTTGATAGGTTGTCGAAGTCCCAAAATAGGTCAAACTTGACCAAGGATCTCCCAAAACTTGTTCAAGGATCGACATCCTCATATAGGAACTCCAATTTCTATAGCTCATTCTACTATTGTACCTTCCGTTGGAGTTTCTTGAACCTTAAATTTTGGGAGTGTTCATGTTGAATTTTCCCCTCCTGGTCTGGGATTGGAGGGATAAATCCTTGTCACTCCTCTCTCCCCTGAATTTGTACCATGGTTTAGGCCTAATACCTCAGAATATTTTCCTTCCTTGGGCTTTACCACCCATTCTTCTATTATTGTTGTTGTACTACAGAAAGGGAAACCTTTGTTCCCTCAAGTATTGTATCTTTTCCTTCAAATCCTCTTGTGTTTCCTTTCACTCCTAGAGGCTCAGTTCTAGTATCCCCTGTTCGAACTCCATATCGTCCTCATTCTCCTCCACCTATCATACCTATGGCAGGTGTTAATCCTCCTAGAAATAGAATGGATTCCATAACAACTGCTAGATATGCCCCTTTGGTCTTAACTCAGCCAATGAATGCTCTCCCTGCTGAGGATTACCTGAACTACATGCCCAAGTTCACTGTAGAAGGAGACGTAACTGCAGAAGAGCACCTCACTCCCTTCTATAGTTATGCAGACAATTTAAATATTGAAAATGAAGATGTCTAGATAAGAGTCTTTTTCCAAAGCCTTGATGGTGAGGTTAGAAAAAGGTTTATGGGAGTGACCCCTGGATCCATAGTAGGGATTGTGGCTTTATATGATGTTTTCTTGAGATAATGGGGGGTTAAGAAGGACTTTATGTATTATATCATAGATTTTGGGTCCCTATAGAGAAAAGAGGAAGAATCTGTCATTGACTTCTCCAAAAGATTCAACAAGATGTACATTAATATCCCTACTGAGATAAATCCTACAGAAGCCTGTACTAAAATTACCTATTCTAGTGCTTTTGACCCTGACTTCTGCCTCTTGTTAAGAGAGAGAGAAGAACTACTTCCTTGGCTCATATGCAAGATGCAACCCTGGAAGTGGATTCTAACATATTGGCATCAAACTGACTCATCAATAAGGCTGATAGAGACATACCGAGGGGAAGATATGAAGCTTCCACCTCTCTTTCCTCTGCTTCCATCCCTCAAATGGATGAAGTAACCAACTTACTAAAATCACTTTCAACTAGGATGGAAAGGTTGGAAGTAGAGGGGAACCAGACATACATAAATCCTCAGCATGATGGACTTAGAGGAAACTTAAGAAGACCAAACAATGCCCCTCAAATACTCCATAGAGAACCCAGAAATAGAGATAGGGATGATTAGAAAATCCAAACCCCTCTTCAAAATAACCTTGTTGTTGATGAATAAGGAGAGGGGGAAGAGCTAGATCCTGAAATTCATTGTCTTGGAGACACCTCCCCATTTCCCCATTTAACTCAATCTACATACAAGGAGTCTCTCATGGATGACCAGATAAATGAGATAAGAAAGGGAGAGAAGGCCAATAGTGGTCCCAATAAATATAACCTCAGGTCAAAGAAAAAATAAGGGAAGTCAGACATCCATGATGAGTCTTCCAGAGTAGATATGCCTGTCAAAGATGTAGCAAACAACAACAAAGAAAAGAAAACTCTTAATCCCTCACCAATAGCTAAAGACCCTATCCTCAAGCTGAAAGAAACCCTGAAGCCCCCTTCCTCCTTCAACTTCAATCATGAAATTAAAAAAATTATAATCCCTTCCCCCCTCTCAGAACTAGTCAAGCACGCAGATTTCAAGAAATTCCTCTCTAAACTATTGCAGTCTAGGCTATCTCCCCATCCCACAAACTCGGTAAACCTCCAAGATGAGAAACCAACAGTCATATTAGGGCCTATGGTAGAAGATAGAGATGATTCATCCCCTCCCTTCTACACATCCCTGAACATACATGATAAGGTGTTGCATAATTGTCTGATGGGCTCAAGGGAATCTCATAATCTCATGCCCAAAACTGTTATGGAAGAAATTGGAATGGAAATTGCAAAGGCTTATCATGATTTATATTCGTTCAATTCTAGGAGGGTGCAATGTCTTTGGGTCATCAAATATCTAGTTGTGATGTTGTTTCGGTTGCCCATGAAAAGTGTGGTCATGGATATCGTGGTGGTTGATGTTCCCCCCAACTTTGGCATGCTATTGTCAAGATATTGGATAAAAAGACTTGGAGCAACATTATATATGGACCTCACATATGCTACCATTCTAGTCACTGGAGGGGAACATAGAAGACTATACAGAGAAGCTCAGTTGGACTATATTAATAGCGATGAATCTGACCCCACCAACCATCCTATATTCACACTTGACACTGAGATGGGGTCTATTTTATTGTAGTTCACTGATGCTCTTGAGCCTCCTTTAAAACTCAAAAAACATCCCATGATTTCTCATTATTTTTCTTTCTCTGCCACCTCTGTTTGGAAAATGTTCTTTGATGGAGCCTCCTCTAAGGATGTTTCTGGTGCTGGAGTAGTCTTTGTTTCCCTTTCTCAGGAAACCATACCTCTGTCATACAAATTAGAGTTTGAAACTAACAACAATGTGACAAAGTATGCATCTCTTGTTTTGGACTTAAGGGTTGCAAAGAACATGGGGATCAAAGAGATATCTTTGTTTGGTGATGTTGAGTTGATTTTCCAACAGATCATAAATATTTATCAGACCAAACACTCTTGGCTCAGAAGTTACAGAAATGAAGTATGGGACCTCATTGACAGTTTTTTCCTGGCTTCCAACATTTCATTTGTTCCAAGAGAAGAAAATGTCATGGTTGATTCTTTGGTTGTTTCAGCCAGCAATTTAAAAGTCCCTCTATCACTCAAACTCAGGTATGATGTAGAAGTGAAGTATAGACCCTCTATACTTGACAATGTCAAGAATTGGAAAGTGTTTGAGGATAATCTTGAAATCAAAAGATTTATGGAAATTATTGAGGAGTTGTCAACATTACACATTGACCAGGAACCTGACTCTGAAATAAATCTTCACACTGATGTTCTTCTGAACAAAATTGATGATCATCATATTTTCCAATTTCCTAGCAATCACATACCAAAGGTACTAGTCCCTTTGGAAAGACTATTTGATAGAAATGATGTGGTAGTAAAGGGTAAAATGTCAAGTAATGATGTTCATGTGGCTAAGTGCAATATTGACACAAAGCTAGATCCAAAAATTTTCAAATTGTCAAGCAGTCTGTCAAAGGAGTGGAGGGCCAAGTATACTGATATATTAAAAGAATTTGCTGATGCATTTGCATATACCTATGAAGACCTTAGAACATATGACTAGTGTCATTGAGCAAAAGATTCCATTGAAAGAGGAAGTCAAACCATTTAGGCAAAAATTAAGACAGATAAATCCTATGTTGTTGCCTATTATGGAAAGGGAGGTCAAGAAGACTTTGGATGCTTATATTATCACGACTTTGAGATATTTTGAGTGGGTAGCCAACCTAGTCCTAGTAAGAAAGAAGAGTGGAGAAATCAAACTCTGTGTTGATTTTAGAAATCTGAACAGGATCTCAAAGAAGGACAATTACCCGCTGCCAAAGATGGAACACATATTGCAGAGGGTAACCGGTGCATCTAGGATTTCCATGATTGATGGATTTTATTGCTACAATCAAATCATTGTCCTTCCTGAAGATAAAGAAAATACAACCTTCACCACTCCTTGGGGCACATTCATGTATCCCAAAATTCCCTTTGGCTTAACAAATGCAAGAGCAACCTTTTAGTGAGCCATGGACATCCTTCATTGGAGAAAGGGACAAATTTTTGGTCATATATCTCGATGGAATAACAATATTCTCCAAATTTGATAAAGAACATCGTCAACATCTGAGAAAGGTCTTCTCGAAATGCAAAAGTTTTGGTATTTCCCTAAATCCTAAGAAGTCTTTATTTTCCTTGACAGAGGGAAAATTGTTAGGAAACATAGTATCAGTTGAGGGGGTCAGAATTGATTCAAGAAGGGTGGGATCTATACAAACCTTATCACTTCCTAGATCCAATAAAGAGGTCTAGTCCTTCCTGGGTAAAATTAATTTTATGAGAATATTTGTTTCAAATTTTGTTGAATTGATGAAGCATATCACAACCATGCTCAGGAAGGGAAATGAAATGAAATGGACTGTTGAGTCAAGAGAATCGTTCAGCGAGATTAAGAAGGAGATGATTGAGGCATATGTTCTTATCATTCCTGATTATTCCAAGGATTTTTTTATTTTCTCTTTTTCTTCTTTTGATACAGTGGCGGTTGTTTTGTTGTAGAAGAACGTAGAGGGGTTGGAGAAGCCTATTTCCTTTTTCATCAAAGCACTGAGGGATGCAGAGGTAAAATATGACATCATGTAGAAACAGGCCTATGCCTTGGTGAAAGCTCTCAAATCCTTCAGAGTCTATGTTCTACATTCAAAGATCATTGCATATGTTCCTTTAGATTCTGTGAAAGACATTCTCATTCATCCTGACATAGACAGAAAAAGGAGTAAACGGATTGCCAAAATCCTTGAATTCAATCTAGAAATAAACCCTACCAAGCTAGTTAAAGGCCAAGGTTTAGCCAAGCTATTGGTTAAATATAATTTCATATATTTGGGGATAAAATTCATCAACACCCGCTTAGAAAATTAGTAATCTAAGTTCATTGATAAAAATCCTCAAGGAAACACTCCATTGGCAAAATGCAACCGATACAAAGACAGTATATATTTTCTGCAAGAATTAAAGCCCCCTGATGGTATGGAAAAAAGCAAAGCAAGAGATTTAAATATCAAAGCTATCAAGTATTGCCTTATTGACCAGGTCGTGTACTAGAAGGACCCATTAGGTGTTATTCTAAGATGATTAGACCCACAGGAGACCCAAAGGATTATATTTGAGTTCCATGATAGCCTATGTGGGGGACATCATTTCTGGAAAACCATAGATTACAAAATCCTCAGGGTTGGGTACTACTTTCCTACTCTATTAATTGATGTCTGTGTGAAAATCAGGGCTT
>ML801628.1:180395-197425 GCA_009831015.1 Picea engelmannii
GTCAGTTCATTATTATTTAACCAATAGCTACATCGCAGATAAAATAGATCATTGTAGCATTCACCCAGATATAATGTATCTAAGAACTTAGCATAAATAAATGGATCATATATGGAAGATTCAAGCACTAATCACATTCACCTATATCATATATAACATCCAAATTCATCATAAGAACAAAGCGTAAACAGATCTATCTATCTATCTATATCAAGAACTTCGCAAATAACACATAAATACATCAGAACATCACACAGAGTAGAATAACACAATATTTACATGGTTCACCCCCACCTTGGGGATACGTCCACCAACTCTTCTTCTTTATTAGCTTCAATCAGTCATCTACATGCACAGAGCTACAAAAACCCTACTCCGCATAGGACAAGAGATTTGTGCGCACCTCGACAGATCCCCCTTCCTTGAGCTAGGTCTAACACAAAGCCTTTCACAGTCTCTTACAACCACTTGCACTCAGCTCTACAGTTTCTCACAATATGCACAGAGCATATTCAAACCATACTTGCACTTAGCACTTAGCTTATCGGCCTGCTTCTTATGTAACCTAGATACTTATTTATACTTTACAAAATAGGCCTAAATATGTGTAAACCTATGGGCTGACATCATAAACCCATTACATATTCCCAAATCCCAAAAAGGACCTAAAAAGGGGCCGAGATCCTGCGATGTCTGCTTCGTCTTGTGCTCTATCTTCGACATGTTGTCAAAGTCCCAAAATAGGTCAAACTTGACCAATGATTTCCCAAAATTTGGTCAAGGGCCAACAGGCCCCCAACACTCACCTGTGATTTGTCCCGAGTCACTTTGGTCTGACTAGTTCTTATTCAAACACCTCGAGCTTGGCTCGAGCTTCTTTGACTTGTTGTTGTTCTTACAAATTCTTGTTCAACGAACTCTTGGATGACCGCATTGTTTATAGGTCCCTCTAGATGTTGTTTAGTTGTAGTGACAACCTGCTCTAGCTCTATTCCTTGGCCTTATACCTCTATAAACAATTGATAGGACTTGTCTTGTGTGGGTTGGAGCCTCTCAGTTACCTTCATAAATATACTATGAATAGTATGGATCTATTGTTGTGGAGTGCATTTCTCTTGGGAGCTCTTCATTCTTTCCAAAGATGATAGGGACTTCAACTGCACCTGTATCTTTTCGGCATGATACTTCGCCTCTTGGAGCTATGACTCTAGTGCATTTAGTTCTAGATTCTCCATGAGTTATTCATATGTTTGGGCACTGAGATCAGTGAGTTTATTACATTCCAGGGTAATATCCTTTATCCTTTCAACTATGCTCTAGGTGTTTACTTCTCTTTGGTCTCTTAAATCTTGTGGGGTATCAGGTACAGTGCTAGCTTCAAATCTGCTATGCATTGTTGTAGCTATTGGATAGATTCTGGGAGTTAGTTCACCTTCTGTGTAACTCGATCTTCTCCCTTGATTTCTAAGACTGTCACAGAGTGAAGTGCTCTATTGACCGCTTATTTTACTTCAAGTTGCCTCGTGACCAACTGTTCCTTTTCTTATTGAAGCTGTTCTTTTTTTTCATCAAACTTTGCTTGGAGAGAAAGCTCTTCTTGTTCTACAACACTACGTTTCTATACGAGTACTCCTTGTACTTGCATCAAATCCTGGGTGGCTTGCATTGTTTCTTCCTGTGCTCATCGAAGGTGATCTTCGACTGTATCGGCTAGGTGGTGGAGTTGAGATGGCTCATCTCCCAATTCTAGCTCTCCCGGTGTAGTGGAGACTAGGCAACTAGACTGTAGGGCTTGTCGTATCCCTTAGAGTTCAGTCTCAATTCGATCATACATCTCTTCTTTATTTTTTTCTTGTTTCTCTGCTATTTCTAGCGAAGCATCTTGCATGGCTGCAATGAGGAAGTCTAAGTCATCGAAGGTGAGGACGGTCTGCATCTTGGTCATGGTGGACTTCGATTTCTTTAGGGAGGAAGGTTTTAGAGGTGAACCTTTCCTCTTTTTCAGGGGATCAACCTTGTCTCCTTGCTTCTATTTGACTTTTTTTTCATCTAACTCTTCGTCATCACCTCCTTTCTCTGGTGATATGGAAGCAGTCTTTATGGATGCTCTGTCTAATTTTTGGACTTCTTTGGTCTTCTTTGTTCTGCTAGGTCTGGGTGTATCCTGCGCAGTTTCTGGGATGTCAATGTTAGATATCTCCATAGGGCCTACTGGAATAAGGAGGTTCACTGACTAGTCCTTAGTGATCTCCTCCAAGTCCTCCTCCGTTAGCTTATAGTATGACTAAGGTTGTTTCTTGTGTTCGTTGGCGCACATTGTGATGTAAATAAAATGTCGATCTGCATTGAACTTCATCAAAGGCCTGAACCAGTGTAGAGTGTTTAGAGTCATGTGAGGCTCTGACTATATGGCTATATTCATATGGCTATCTTTAGTTGACTATAGTAGGTATGAAAAACAAAATTTTATTGCCAGTGTTTATTCATGTCGCTTGAGTATCACAGTGTACTGAACTTCACAACCAGTGGTTCAAAAGGATCGATGTCAAGGAATTCCGTACCTTCCATCATCTCCCAAGAAATTAAATCTATTAGGATCAAGATCTAGCTGAAATGGAATTCATATCCTTGGTCCTGTGCTTCTTTGTAGTTGACGTCCAACTAGTTCACCAGGTACTTCACCTAGTTCATCTAAACGCCTTTCATGCACTTCCCTGCCAGGTCGACTACAAAACCGATGACTTGGGTAGGTTGGTTCATTCGTACTATCTTCCCTACAATCAACTGATAGGAAAGGAACACTACGCCACTCTATATAGAAGCTACCTTGTAGCCTCGCGTTCCCTTCTCGACATCACCACAAGTGTCCTTGATCTTTTGTGATAAAGCATGATCCATTTCTTTTCCTGGGTAAAACTCTTGAGGATCAAGTCCTTGCATATTCGAGCCCATAATCCGATTGATCAACGTCAGATCAACTGTTATACGACAGTTTAGGCACAAGTAGCCACCATGGTAAAAATAAAACAACAAATTGACACATGAATTCACCTCCTGGTGTCTTCCGAAGTGAGGAATCTTCATGATGTTCAGCAGGGTGTACTATGCCAGGTTCATAGTCCATGATTGGGGGATTATCTTCGAATTCTTCCCCTTATTTCTATTCAGGTACTTATGCGGGGAGAGCATGTTATATACTTTATGATCTCCAAGGTTGAAGTTGCTAAACTTTAAAGATGCAGTTTTATCTTGGTCTACTCGAACTGCACGTATCCCCTTCGAGAGGTACACCGTAACCAAGGTGTATTCGAAATCTCTGGACACACTGTTTCAATTTACTTCACTACTCAGAGGTGGAATATAGGTGGGTAATATGGTCGAGATCAACTTGGCATTCGCTAGATCATCCCTATGCTTGGTCCACTTTTCATCTGATGGTTAGGATGGTGTGGCTCTGCGAGCAGTGGACAGAGAGTTTGGAAATCCTCTCGTTGGAGATGCTTGTACACCTGTAGACATCGACATGACTCTTTCATTCATGAGTTCGATTAGAAATTCTTCAACAACTTTCGCTACAGTTCTCAACTCGTCAAACATACACACTCGGGGTTAACAATCTCGAGTTCAGAAGGTAACTTAAACACAGTAATCGGATAGAGAACAAGAGCATGATGATCATTGTGCAAAATCAACTTAGTCTATGGGATCAAAATCTCAGTTGGAAAAAGTGTTCTTGTTGCATGGCACGATGGGATAAATAGGTAACTCAACAACGGGTCACTTGCAATGGGTATGAAGCCTTCATTAACTCTGTTATGTCCGTTATGGTGTCTCAATGGTCAGATGGTGAGTTGTCTATCCATAAATGTCTTTCTACCCATTCAAAGCATTGGTCTAGTGGTTATAATGTCCTCAATGGCTATATTTATTCATCATGGCAAAGTGCCATGTTTCATTGTTCTGATATCCTGACGAAGCTCCAATTTTGCAAATTTTCCTTCTGCGAGGTTCCCTCTAGAACCTTCTACAACTTGTCAATCTTATCTCTCTTCTTACTTAGCTTTCTAGCCTTCTTCCCAGTGAGCTTTGTCTTGGTAGGCCTTTTTCCATTCTGATTCTTATCTTCTTATGGCATAGGTACTTCACGCTCTTGAGATTCTTTCCTAAGATTTGAGGGTGATCCTTCTTCTTTATCTGGAATGGTACTTCATTCTTTTGCAGCTATTCTAGTGTTCTTGCAACTTCCACGTCTTGGTCTCTGGTGTTAAATAGCTTCGATCTGTTCTTTTTTTCTTCAATCAAGTGTGTGATCCTTATAGTCATGAATTATTTTAAATCTTGCTTCTTCTTCTTCTTTCCTTTTGGCCCAATCTCTTTCAATCTAGGGTTTTCCTAGTAGCATGGTAAATGGGGCACTGTTCTCAAAAAATTTAATAATCTCAAAATCTTCCTCTGTCGAAGTTCCATTGACATTCATAGGTATCCAGGTGAGCTTCCCACATAGGTTTATCATCTTTCTTTGAATAGTCCTATTTCTCCTAATGAAGGAATCATAACAGACCTCCCTATAGCTTCCCAAGTTCTCTCTATCATGATATTCATCTGTGTTTCCTCATCTAGAACACAATCGATGTCAAAGTCTCCTATTCTTGCTTCAAGGCATTCTTTTTCTTTGAAGATATCTGATACTCTGACATGTCAGTGGTCATTCAAGGTTTCTTTTATCTGTAGCAATACTTTCTATGATTCTTTCTAGGATTCTATCATAATCTTAGTTTCTGTATCTGCTTTAGGGTTTTCTTGTCTCATGTTCATTTATTCAAGATTACCAATCATTCTAGGACAATCCAATACTTTGTGGTCCATAGCTTTGCAACCAAGACAACTAGGTCTTCTCTCAGGGCACTCCTTAGCAAGATGTCTCAGTTTTCTGCAATTGTAACAGAGGGTCAATTCTCTCTTTCTTTTAAATGATCCCCAACCTTCTCTGTACTGCACACTAGGATCATGGTAGCTAACCTAAAAACATTTATTTCTAAGATCCTGCATACACTTATTAGTCCAAACATTCTTTCTATGCATAGGTATAACATATTTTTCACTATTCTTATTAGATCTACTCATATCAAATCTTCTTTCATCTATTAAGACCCTAGTTTTCAAGAATCTATTAAACATACCTAGATCCATACTGCTAAACCAAAAATTTCCACTTATCTTACTTCTACAGAGCACAAATATTTCAGATCTATAAATTTTCAATATTCTTACCTTTATCAGATCACAAACCTTCCAGATCTTACCTCTTCTAATAAACAATTCTCACTTTTTCCTTTCTTAGAGCACAAATATTTTAGATCTCACCTCTTTTCTTCATATGAGACTTCTTTTCCTTAGCATAGAGCTTGTCAAACTATGTATATTACTGCATACTAGAGCAACAGATCTACCCATAGAGATTTCATAATTTCAGGTCGGATCTTTGCACAGTGCTTCTTTTTCCTCAGTTCCCAACAATCATAGTTTCGGGTCCCAACAACGGAACCATTTGTTGGCACAGGGGCATGCCCAGTTTTCAACGCGAAAACAACGCACCAACAAAAACCTAACTACTGGCCCTTTTGGAAACACCTGCAAAGTAGATGAAGTTTCACTCGAGGTATATGCAGGGGTGGTTGTAGGACTCAAGCATCTACAACCTTATCTGGGACACATATATGCGATTACAATACTTAATAGATCACTTAGCACCGTCAGTTCATTATTATTTAACCAATATCTACTTCGCAAATAAAAATGAGCATCGCAACATTCGCCTAGATCTAATGTATCTAAGCACATAACATAAACAAATGGATTAGATTTTGTATATTCAAGCACTAACCACATTCACCTATATCAGATCTAACATCTAGATTCATCATAATCACAAAGAATAAATAGATCTATCTATCTATCTATATCAAGCACTTAGAAAATAACACATAAATACATCAGAACATCGCACAGAGAAGAATAACACAGTATTTACGTGGTTCACCTCCACCCTGGGGATATGTCCACCAATTATTCTTCTTTATTAGCTTCAATCAGTCATATACATGCATAGATCCACAAAAACCCTACTCTGCATAGGACAAGACATTTGCGTGCACCTCTCCAGATCCTCCTTCCCCGAGCTAGGTCTATCACAAAGCCTTTCACATTCTGTTACAACCACTTTCACTTAGCTCTATAGTTTCTGACAATATGCACAGAGCATCTTCAAACCATACTTTCACTTAGCACTTATCTTATCAGCCTCCTTCTTATGTCACCTAGCTACTTATTTATACTTTACAAAATAGGCCTAAACATGGGTAAACCCATGGGTCGACATCCCATACCCATTACATATTCCCAAATCCCAAAAAGGACCCAAAAAGGGGCTAAGATCCCGCGATGTCTTCTTCGTCTTGCGCTTCGTCTTTGACAGGATGTCGAAGTCCCAAAATAGGTCAAACTTGAGCAAGGATTTCCCAAAACTTGTTCAATGGTCAACATCCTCATATAGGAACTCCAATTTCTGCAGCTCATTTTACTATAATACCTTCCATTGGAGTTTCCCGAAACTTAAATTTTGGGAGTGTTCATGTTGAGTTTTCCCCTCCTGGTATGGGATTGGAGGGATAAATCCTTGTCACTCCTCCCTCCCCTGAATTTGTACCATGGTTTAGGCCCAATACCTCAAAATATTTTCCTACCTCGGGCTTTACCACCCCTTATTCTATTATTATTGTTGCTACTACAGAAAGGGAAACCTCTGTTCCCTCAAGTCTCATAGATTTTCCTTCAAATCCTCTGTTGATTCCTTTCCCTACTGGAGGCTCACTTCTAGTCTCCCCTGCTCGAACTCCATATCCTCCTCATTCTCCTCCACCTATCATCCCTATGGCAGGTGCTAATCCTCCTAGAAATATAATGGATTCCATAGCAGTTGTTAGATATGCCCCTCTGGTCCTACCTCCACTGATGAATGCTCTCCCTGTTGAAGATTACCTGAATTACATGCTCAAGTTCACTGGAGAAGGAGATGTAACTACAAAAGAGCACATCGTTTCCTTCTACAGTTATACATACAATCTAAATATTGAAAATGAAGATGTCTAGATGAGAGTCTTTGTCCAAGGTCTTGATGGTGAGGTTAGAAAATGGTTTAGGGGATTGACCCCTGGATCCATCGCTGGGATTGAGGCTTTATATGATGTTTTCTTGAGACAATGGGGGGTTAAGAAGGAATTTATGTATTATATCACATATTTTGGGTCCCTAAAGAGAAAAGAGGGAGAATCTATCTTTGACTTCTCCAAAAGATTCAACAAGATGTACATTAAGATCCCTACTGAGATAAATCCTACAGAAGCCTCTACTAAAATTACCTATTCTAGTGCTTTTGACCCTGACTTCTTCCTCTTGTTAAGAGAGAGAGAAGAGCTACTTCCTTGGATCATATTCAATATGCATCCCTGGAAGTGGAGTCTAATGTATTGGCAACAAACTGACTCAGCAATAAGGCTGATAGAGACATACCGAGGGGAAGATCTGAAGCTTCCACCTCTCTTTCCTCTGCTTCCCTCCCTCAAATGGATGAAGTAACCAACTTACTAAAATCGCTTTCAACTAGGATGGAAAGGTTGGAAGTAGAGGGGAAGAAGACATACATAAATCCTCAACATGATGGACTTAGAGGCAACTTCAGACGACCAAACATTGCCCCTCAAATACTCCCTAGAGAACCTAGAAATAGAGATAGGGATGATCAGAAAATCTAAACTCTTCTTCGAAATAAATTTCTTGTTGATGAAGAAGGAGAGAGGGAAGAGTTAGATCCTAAAATTCATTGTCTTGGAGACACCTCCCCATTTCCCCATTTAAATCAATCTGAATACAAGGAGTCTCTCATGGATGACCAAATAAATGAGATGAGAAAGGGAGAGAAGGCCAATAGTAGTCCCAATAAATATAACCTCAAGTCAAAGAAAAAAGAAGGGAAGTCAGACATCCCTAATTAGTCTTCTAAAACAGATATGCCTGTCAAAGATGCAACAAACTAGAACAAAGAAAAGAAAAATCATAATCCCTCGCCAATAGCTAAAGACCCTATCCTCGAGCTGAGTGAAATCATGAAGCCCCCTTCCTCCTTCAGCTTCGATCAAGAAATTCAAAATATTAGAATCCCTGTCCCCCTCTCAGAACTAGTCAAGCATGCAGATTTCAATAAATCCATCTCTAATATGTTGCAGTCTAGGCCATCTCCCCATCCCACAAACTCGGTAAACCTCCAAGATGAGAAACCAACAGTCATATTAGGGCCTATGGTAGAAGATAGATATGATTCATCCCCTCCCTTCTATACATCCCTGAACATACATGATAAGGTGTTGCATAGTTGCCCGATGGAATCAGGGGCATCTCATAATCTCATGCCCAAAACTGTTATGGAAGAACTTGGATTGGAAATCACAAAGGCTTATCATGATTTATATTTGTTTGATTCAAGGAGGGTTCAATGTATTGGGTTCATCAAAGATCTCGTTGTGACGTTGTTTCGGCTGCCCATGAAAAGTGCAGTCACGAATATCATGGTGGCTAATGTTCCCCCCAAGTTGGTCATGTTGTTGTCAAGATCTTGGATAAAAAGACTTGGAGGAACATTACATATGGACCTGACATATGCTACCATTCTAGTCTTTGGAGGGGAACAAAGAATACTGTACAGAGAAGCTCAGTTGGACTATGTTATTAGCAATGAATCTGACCCCACCAACCATCCTATCTTCTCACTTGACACCAATATGGGATCTATTTTATTGTAGTTCACTGACGCTCTCGAGCCTCCTCTAAAACTCAAAGAACAACCCATGATTTTTCATGAAGTTTCTTTCTCCGCCACCTCTGTTTGGAAAATTTTCTTTGATGGAGCCTCCTCTAAGGATGTTTCTGGCATTGGAGTAGTCTTTGTTTCCCCTACTCAGGAAACCATACCTCTATCCTACAAATTAGATTTTGAAACTACCAACAATGTGGCAGAGTATGAAGCTCTTGTTTTGGGCTTAAGGGTTGCAAAGGACATGGGGATCAAAGAGATATATTTGTTTGGTGATGCTGAGTTGATTGTCCAGCAGATCAAAAATATTTATCAGACCAAACACCCTCGACTCAAAAGTTACAGAAATGAAGTATGGGACCTCATTGACAGTTTTTTCCTAGATTTCAACATTTCATTTGTCTCAAGAGAAGAAAATCTGATGGTTGATTCTTTGGTTGTTTTAGAAAGCAATTTTAGAGTCCCTCTATCACTCAAACTTAGGTATGATGTAGAAGTAAAGTATAGACCCTCTATACCTGACAATGTCAAGAATTGGAGAGTGTTTGAGGATGATATTGAGATCAAAATATTTCTGGAAACTGTTGAGGAGTTGTCAACATTACACATTGACCATGAACCTGACTCTGAAATAAATCCTCACACTAATGTTCTTCTGAACAAAATTGATGATCATCATATTGTGCAATTTCCTAGCAATCACATCCCAAAGGGACTAGTCCCTTTGGAAAGACTATTTGACATAAATGATGTGGCAGTAAAGGGTAAAATCTCAATTAATGATGTTGATGTGGCTGAGTGCAGTATTGGCATAGAGCTAAATCCAAAATTTGTCAAATTGTCAAGAAGTCTGTCAAAGGAGCAGAGGACCAAGTATACTGATATATTAAAGGAATCTATTCATGTATTTTCCTGGACCTATGAAGACCTCAGAACATATGACACCAGTTTCATTGAGCATAAGATTCCATTGAAAGAGGAAGCCAAACCATTTAGGCAAAAATTAAGACAGATAAATCCTATGTTGTTTCCTATTATAGAAAGGGAGGTGAAGAAGATTTTGGATGCTCATATTATCATGACTTTGAGATATTTTGAGTGGGTAGCCAACCTAGTCCTAGTAAGAAAGAAGAGTGGAGAAATCAGACTCTGTGTCGATTTTAGAAATCTGAATAGGAGCTCAAAGAAGGACAATTACCTGTTGTCAAAGATGGAAGACATATTGTAGAGGGTAACCAGTGCATCTAGGATTTCCATGATTGATGTATTTTATGGATACAATCAAATCACTGTCTTGCCTAAAGATAGAGAAAAGACAAAATTCACCACTCCTTGGGGCACATTCATGTATCCCAAAATTCCCTTTGGATTAATGAATGCAAGAGAAACCTTTTTGCGAGCCATGGACATCCTTCCTTGAAGAAAGGGAAAAATTTGTATTCATCTATCTGTATGACATAAAATTATTCTCCAAATATGATAAAGAACATCGTCAACATCTGAGAAAGGTCTTCTCAAAATGCAGAAGGTTTGGTCTTTCCCTAAATCCTAAGAAGTCTTTATTTTCCTTGATAGAGGGAAAATTTCTAGGGAACATAGTATCAGCTGAGGTGGTCAGAATTGATTCAAGAAGGGTGGGAGTTATACAAACATTATCACTTCCTAGATCCAAGAAAGAGGTCCAGTCCTTCCTGGGTAAAATTAATTTTCTGAGAAAGTTTGTTTCAAATTTTGCTGAATCGATGAAGCATATCATATCCATGCTCAGGAAGGGAAATGAAATGAAGTGGACTGTTGATTCCAAAGAATCCTTCAGCCAGATTAAGAAGGCACTGACTAAGGCATATGTGCTTATCAGTCCTGATTATTCCAAGGATTTTATGATTTTCTCTTTTGCTTCTTTTGATACAGTGGCGACTGTTTTGTTGCAAAAGAACACAGAGTGGCTAGAGCAGCCTATTTCCTTTTGTAGCAAAGCACTGAGGGATGTAGAGGTAAAATATGACATCATGGAGAAATAGGATTATGCCTTGGTGAAAGCTCTAAAATTATTCAGAGTCTATGTTCTACATTCAAAGATCATTGCATATGTTCCTTCATCTTCTGTGAAGGACATTCTCATTCATCCTGACATAGACAGAAAAAGGAGCAAATGGATTGCCAAAATCCTTGAATACAATCTGGAAATAAAGCCTACCAAACTAGTTAAAGGACAAGGTTTAGCCAAGCTATTGGTTGAATCTAATTGCAGAGCTTTGGGGATAAATTTCATCAACACCTGCTCAAAAAATCAGCAAGATAAGTTCACTAATAGAAATCCTCAGGGAAACACTCCATTGGTAGAATGCACCTGGTACAAAGACATTATATATTTTCTGCAAGAATTAAAGCCCCCTGATGGTATGGAAAAAACCAAGGTAAGAGCTTTAAATATCAAAGCTATCAGGTATTTCCTTATTGACTAGATCTTGTACTGGAAGGACCCATTAGGTGTTCTTCTAAGATGCTTAGACCCACAGGAGACCCAAAGGATTATATTCGAGTTCCATGATAGCCTATGTGGGGGACATCATTTCTGGAAAACCACAGCTTACAAAATCCTTAGGGTTAGATACTACTGGCCTACTATATTCATTGATGTCTGTGAAAACATTAGGGCTTGTATTAAATGTCATAAATTCACTGGGAAGTAGCAGCTCAAGTCTCTGCAATTGAATCTTGTACAAGCTTCAGGATCCTTTCATCAGTGGGGCCTACACTTTATTGGGGAAATTCATCCTCCTTCAAGTTGTCAACACGAGTGGATTTTAACTGCAATAGAATATCTTACCAAGTGGATAGAATCTATCCCCACCAGGAGTGCTTCTCACAAAGTAATCACTGGCTTTCTCAAAGATATTATAGAAAGGTTTGGTTTCCCCAATAAATTTTTTACTGATAATGTTTATTCCTTTAGAGCTGAACCATTGATCAAGTTTTGTGAGAAGTTCGAAATTTCATTAATCCACTCCACCCCTTACTATTTGCAAGGCAGTGGATTAGAAGAATCCTCTAACAAAATCCTGATCAAGATTATCAAAAGACTGCTAGAGGATAATAAGAAGGCGTGGGATTCAAAGCTAAAATTTTCTCTGTGGGTTGACAAAGTGACAATGAAGAGGTCTCTAGGCACCTCTCCTTTTCAGCTTGTGTATGGAGTTGAGGCCATCTTTCCTTCTCATATCGCTCTGCCTGTGGAAAAATTATTTCAAGATTATCAAGGAGAGCCTGATGATATGATCAAAATAATTCATCAACTGGTATAATTCCAACAAGATATATAGAAAGTGATGGACAGGGAACATGAACATCAACAGAAAATCAAGCAGGCATTCGACAGGAAGAGCAGAAAATAATATTTCCAACTGGGAGATCTAGTACTTAAATGGGATGTACCCAGACAAGACAAGGGAAAACATGGTAAATTTGAATCCCTCTAGATTGGGACCTTCAACGTTTATGAGATAGTTCTAAATAATACCTAAAGGTTGCAGAATTTGGAGGGCAATGAAGTTTTTGGTGGCCCTGTAAATGGGCATTTTCTGAAGAAGTTATTTATTTGAGCCATAAGTGGCTCCCAGACCTTTGTAAATATTGTTTTTTCCTTTTTTTCAGGTTTATAAGTGACTCCATATCCCAACAGCAAGGTACTGAAACTACAAAAGAGTTCTTGGCATCTCACAAGGAGCAAGCCATCCCCCATGGAGCCTAATGTTATCACATTTATTTGTAGGGGGGGTGTGTTCATATAAATTGACCCCTTTGGTGAAACTAAGGCAAGAAACGGGCTAAAAAACCACAAAATCCCTCTTATCCTAAGTTTTGGGGCCTGGGCACATTGCGCTAAGCATTGCGTAGATATGGGCGACTGAGATCTGCCCACCTAGATCTATGGTGCAGGATCCATATCGGACCCCCCCCAATGTTCTGTCATTAATAGGGGGGGTCCAAATTGGTGGTTTCTGAGTCAGGTCCCCCCACTAATGTGGTGCCTCCTCGTTAACTCAGACTCCCCCCCCGACCTTTCCCACTTACTACTCTCCACCCCCTCCGAGTACACTGCTTACCACCCTCACTTACCATCGTCGCTCCTTTCTCCATCTGTCTCACACTCCATATCTCTCCTCTCCCTATCACATCTCCCACTTCCCTTCCACTTTCCACTGTCGCACACTTGTCCCCCACTCACCTCTATGTCATATCCCTTTTTCACTCCCTCTTATCATCTCCTACCATGTGTTCTCCCCTATGCCTCCACATCATCTTCCCTTTCCACTTCACCTTCATCCCATCACACCTCAACACCCATGTTTTCTGCCGCCCACGCTTTCCTAATCACAGTTCCTCATCCATGTCTGTCTGCTAGTCTCAACGTGAACTCCCAAAGCATATCCATATGGTAGAATGTAGAGGCCACCACATCCTACAGGTGCATAGTTTACTCAGGCCTCCCTAATCCCAATGAAGCAGTTATTGAAGTAGGTGGTGGTGGTTGAACATCATTTCCACCATAAATGGAAATCCCATGCAAAGGAATTTCATATAGTCAGCTCATTCACAGGCCCATTCTGAAGCATGATTTTGTCTGCCTAAAGTTCACATCTAACAGGAGACTACATGCACAGCCTTCTAGGAAGCATGCAAACGTAATGCCTTCAATGAAAAATCCCTAACCAATGTCTGGTCATAGCTCTTCACTGCATGCTTCTGTTTTTCCTCCAAAGGAAGCTAGAAAAATGACTTCCCAACTCTATGAACAACATATATTAATTACTTCAGGATACTGTGATTCACAACCTACAAAACCCACGATAATATGTTTAGTTTTGGTTCTTCTAAAATAGTTCATGAGACCAAGAAAGAAGGAATCGATCAACTGATACCTGGAAGAAGCCCCATTCTTCACAAGATGTGGAAATCTTCTTAATCTCTTCTTCTCTCTGCAATCCTTCTGAAATCTTTTCCATGTCAATGATGGGAATGTCGAGCTGATGATCAGACATTGAAGTTGGTGTTGATTTTTCTTCGTCTCTTCAGATATGTTTTTCGAGTATTTTTTTCTTCTGCTTCATAACCAATTCTTGAACGTTCTCAACCATAACCAAAGACTTAGCCCAGTTCGGAAGACTCCTATTAACGCTCTCAAAAACTAAAGTAATTCATGCAGACATACACTGGAGACAAATTTAGACACACTCCATGACACTATTACACTCTATAGGGACATTAGCAACCATTTGTTTACTTATGTCTTTTGACCAAAGATAGGGGTTTTGGTCCAAAGGGGATCTTAGCCTGTCCGTGGGGTAATATTTCTTAGAACAATGAGTTTGTGTATGGTTTCAATATTGATTACACAAAAGAGGGATGGTTATTGTAGAATTTTTATATATAGTCTAGAATTGAATAAGATCACATCCGCAAGTAGATTTCCTTTATTGAGTATGAATGGTTTGATGGAAAATTTTTGTGGCACCAAATATTCAATACAAAAGGACTATGAGTAGTTATTTATGTAATCTAGGATGATTAGTGTGCCAAGTACAATTGTGGTACAATAATTCAGTTGATGATAATGTTGTTTCTATTATACACTCGTAAATTTGTGGCTATGTATCTAGATAATATTTTGATAAACAATGAGAGAAAATATGTGCATTTAGAACATCTAACATTGATTTTTGAGACTTTGGTTAAATAAGAGTTATGAATTAATTTGAAGAAGTGTGAGTCATTTGAAAAGGAATTGGTGTACCTTGGGTTTATTGTATACAAAGTTTGTTCATGTCCCAAACCATATAAAATTCATTGAAGTTAGGGGCTCTCATTATATTTCAAATTTATACATGAAGTTCATCAAGAAATAGCGTATCATTATCTTAAATATTTTTAGAACACATTTATGAAAAGTGACTTAACATCGACATAAAATATATTGCTATCATATTGCATTTTACTTTCAATGAAACATAGAAATCAAATTAAAGAGGTATTGAAAGCTAGTGAAACCAAAACTTGTAAAGCAACAAAACCTTGAGGATTCCCAAGGCATTATGAAGATGGAATATTTTGGGGTTCATTACTTTATTCAAATGGGCCATGTTGCGAAAAAAAATAAGAGAAATCAATATTGCATTGTGGTAATATAGGAATTCAATCTTCCATAAATTGAGAAAGAGATCGAGCACTGAAGGAGAGTAGAAGAGTCATGCTGAGTTGATTAGGGTTCAAAATCTTATGATTATTGTTGATTGATTTGTTGGGCATTGAATGAAAAATTGGAGATTTCAATTTTGTCACTGTTAGAAGAGGAATATGTCCATTCAAGTGATAGAGAAGGAGATCAATTACCCTATGCACATAGAAGGAATTTGTTCTAGATTCAAGATCCATTGTCAAAGTAAAAAATTTCTAGAGTGAGAATAAAAGAAGATAAATCAAACACACCTAGCTTCATTTGGACACGATATTCATATCTTGTAGATTATTGGTGCTCTGCCCCTTCAAAGTTTCCCAATGATTCTAAAAAACACAAGGTGCGGTCTTTCCAAATGGGCACAAATCACACTTGTGGTCCCTTAAAAAAGGACAAGGCATGAACACATGTGCATTCCTAGGAACACGCATGAATTCTTAGGAATGTGCCTATGTGGCACGTTGAGTGGAGGTTTGGGGTTTGTCGAACCTATAACATCAGGAACGTAACACATTTCTAGAAATGTGCATGCATTCATGTGGGTGCACGTTCCTGCTCACCGTTTTTCCATTTTATCATCTACCAAATTTGTGCACTCAACCTAGGATGAACTATTTTTTCCTTTTCTCATTAAAAAAGTGAGTCCAAAATTTATATGTCTTACATATCTCAATGATAAATATTTTATCATAAACATAGTATGTCATGTATGAAGGTTTTTTAGTTGAACAATAGAGTCTAATAACACTAAAAATTTCCTTGCTTCAAAACTTCCTTTCCCAACTAAGAAAGATGTATCTTTTAGTGATAATCTTGATGTACCGGGTCCATGAATTAACCTTTTGAAAGTAGAGATAAAAGCATCGTTCACTTCATAGAAGTTATATGAAACCTTTTTCTTCTAGAGTGCGGGGTACCATATTTGTACATGGTCAAATATATAGTTAACCTTTTTGGCCAAGGGTGGGCCTTTGAACACATGATGGTAATTCACGGCGAAAATCAAATATGAAGACATGCAAAAAAAATTATTCTTTCGTAAATTTACCAACCGAAAAGATAACTCACTTGAAATAATTATTTCCCAATCAAAGATGGTGTTTTCATGGATTGATAAATATAGTATGTACAAATAAATCTTAGGAATAGTAGTCGTAAATTGATATCTAGTTATTCTAGCAAATAACCATGTCATTTCTTAGTACGGGTTCTTTAGTGAACATACATGAATATTTGAGAGGTCTTCGGGAAAAAATGTTGGGTCTTCAAGGTAATCCTACAAAAGTTTGAATCCTCATGTCTTCATCTTCAAGAAATCTTCATCTTCAATGCTCTTGAAAACCATCATTGGTTCAGGGATACTGTACATATCATTAAATATTGAGAGGGATAAAGGGATGGATGATTCCCCTTGTAATTGAATAATTCACAGTTCCTTATCAAACTTGTCAATACACCATGAAATTAGTTCCCTAATACCATAAACCTTTCAAACGCATCATGTCGATGCAATTCATGATGTCCAAATCATGTTCATGTTCAAATCATGTCTGAATCTCTTGACCATTGAAATATATGGTCTTCTCATCCCAAACGATTGATGGTGTCTCTGCAGAACTATTATTTTCATTGAGTTGTCATACTTAACCAAGGTGATGGACAAAATGAACAACTTTTTCAAATTAGTATTATCGAAATACACATGTTTACTTTAACATGTTACAAGGCTCTTAATTCAAAGATTTTAAATTTTGATTGGTATTAACATTTATGGGAAGTTTCCTTCGAAAACTTGTCATTAATAATGACATTAACATTTATACGAGTAGTATTCATTTCTGAAAAAAATAATTTAATGTATGTTGGGAAACGTGATAGGACAATGCATAAAGCATCGTAGGGTGACGAAGGATCATGAGAGAGAATGAG
>ML801628.1:213138-224977 GCA_009831015.1 Picea engelmannii
TTTTTCACTATTGTTGTGCTACGAATTCGTGTTCAGCGAACTCTTGGATGACTGCATCGTTTATAGGTCCCTCTAGACATTGTTCAGTTGTAGTGACAACCTTCTCTAGCTCTACTCCTTGGCCTTCTACCTCTATAAACAATTGATAGGCCTTGTCTTCTACAGGTTGGAGCCTTTCAGTTACCTTCATAATTCTTCTCTGGATAGTATGGATTTGTTTTTGTGCAGTGCATTTCTCTTGGGGGCGCTTCATTATTTCCACAGCTGACAGGGACTTAAACTGCACCTGTATCTTTTCGGTGTGATACTTCGCCTCTTGGAGATGTGACTCTAGTGCCTTCAGTTCCAGGTTCTCCATGATTTTTTCATAGGTTTGGGCACTGTGATCAGTGAGTTTATTACATTCCAGGGTAATATCATTTAGCCTTTCAACTATGCTCCGGGTGGTTGCTTCTCTTTGGTCTCTTACATCTTTTGGGGTCTCAGGTACAGTGCGTAGCTCCAAATCTGCTATGCGTTGTTGTAGTTGTTGGATGGATTATGTGAGTTGGTTCACCTGCTATGTAAATCGGTATTCTGCCTTGATTTCTAAGACTGTCACAGAGTGAAGTGCCATGTTGACCGCTTATTTTACTTCGAGTTGCCTCGTGAGCAACTGTTCCTTTTTTTGTTGTATCTGTGCTTTTTCTTCATCAAACTTTTCTTGGAGAGAAAGATTTTTCTATTCTGCAGCCTTGCGTTGCTCTACGAGTAATCCTTGTACTTGTGTCAAATCCTAGGTGGCTTGCATTGTTTCTTCATGTTCTTGTCGAAGGCAATCTTTGACTGTATCGGCTAGGCAGTGGAGTTGAGTTGGCTCATCAACCAATTTTGGCTCTCCCGGCACAGTGGAGACTGTGCAGCAGGACTGTATGGCTTGTTGTACCTCTCAGAGTTCAGTCTCAATTCGATCATACATCTCTTCTTTCTTTGCTTCTTGTTTCTCTTCTATTTCCAGTGAAGCATCTTGCATGGCTGCTATGAGGAAATCGAAGTCATCGAAGGTGAGGATGGTCTACATCTTGATCATGGTGGCCTTCGATTTCTTCCAGGGGTAATGTTTCAGAGGTGAACCTTTCCACTTTTTCAGGGGATCAACCTTGTCTCCTTGCTTCTATTCAACTTCTTTGTCATCTAACTCATCTCCATCACCTCCTTTCTCTGGTGATATGGAAGCAGTCTTCACTAATGCACTATCTAATTCTTGGACTTCTTTGGTATTCTTTGTTCTGGAAGGTCTGGGCGTATCCTGCGTAGTTTATGGGCTTTCAAGGTTGGATATCTCCACAGGGCCTACTGAAATAAGGAGGTTCGCTGACTAGTCCTTAGTGATCTCCTCAAAGTCCTCCTCCATCAGCTTATAGTAGGACTAAATTTGTTACTTGTGTTCATCGACGCACACTGTGATGTAAATAAAATGTCGATCTACACTGAACTTCATCAAAGGCCTGAACCGGTGTAGAGTGTTTTGAGTCATGCGAAGCTCGAACTGTATAGCTATATTCATATGACTATCTTTAGTTGATTATAGTAGGTATGAAAAACAACATTTTCCTGCCACTATTTATTCATGTCGCTTGAGTACCACAGTGTACTAAACTTCGCAGCCAGTGGTTCAAAAGGCTTGATGTCCAGGAATTTCGTACCTTCCCACATCTCCTAGGAAATAAGAACTATTGAGATCAAGATCTAGCTGAAATGAAATTCATATCCTTGGTCTTGTGCTTCTTTGTAGTCAAGTTCCAACTGGTTCACCAGGTACTTCACCTAGTTCATCTGAACGCCTTCCGTGCACTTCCCTGTGAGGTCGACTACAAAACTGGTGACCTGGGTAGGTTGGTTCTTTCGTATTAACCTCCCTACAATCAACTGATAAGAAAGTCACACTGCGCCACTCTAGATAGAAGCTACCTTGTAGCCTCGCATTCCCTTCTCAACATCACCACAAGTGTCCTTGGTATTCTGTGCTAAAGCACGATCCATGGCTTTTCCTAGGTAAAACTCTTCAGGATCAAGTCCTTGCATACTCAAGCCCATGATTCGATTGATCAATGTCATATCAACTATTATAGGGCAGTTTAACCACAAATAGTCGCCATGGTAACAACACAACAACATCTTGACACATGAATTCATCTCTTGGTGTCTTCCGAAGTGAGGAATCTTCATGATGTTCAGCAAGGTGGACTGTGTTAGGTTCATAGTCCACGATTAGTGGATTATCTTTGAATTCTTCCCCTTAGTTTTGTTTAGGTACATATGTGGGGAGAGCATGTTATATACTTTGTGATCTCCAAGGTTGAAGTTTCTAAACTTCAATGCTGCAATTTTATCTTGGTCTGCTCAAACTGCACGTATCCCCTTTTAGAGGTATGTCGTAACCAAGGTGTATTCGAAATCTCTAGGCAGACTATCTCGATTTACTGTGCCACTCAGAGGTGGAATATAGGTGGGTAATATGGTCGGGATCAACTTGGCATTCGCTAGATCATACCTATGCTTGGTCCTCTTTTCATTTGATGGTTGGGATGGTCCGGCTCCATGAGCAATGGATGGAGAGGTTCGCAGTTCTCTTGTTGAAGATGCTTGTACACCTGTAGACATCGACATGACTCTTTCATTCATGAGTTCGATCAGAAATTCTTCAACAACTTTCTCTATAGTGATGAACTCGTCAGACATACACACTCGGGGTTAACAATCTCGGGTTTGGAAGGTAACTTGGACATAGTAATGGGATAGAGAGCAAGAGCATGATGATCATTATGCAAAATCAACTTAGTCTGTGGGTTCAAAATCTCCATTAGAAAAACTGTTCTTGGTGCATGGCGCTATGGGATAAATAGGTAACTCGGCAATGGGTCACTTGCAATGGGTATGAAGCCTTCATTAACTCTGTTATGTCCATTATGGCACAGTCCCAATGGTTGGATGGCGAGTTGTTTGTCCTAAATGTCTTTCTATCGGTTCAGAGCGTTGGTCTAATGGTTATAATGTCCCCAATGGCTATATTTCCTCATCATGGTGAAGTGCCATGTTTCGTTGTTTTGATATCCCGATGAAGCTCCAATTTTGCAAATTTTCCTTCTGTGAGGTTCCCTCTTGAACCTTCTGTAACTTATCTCTCTTATCTCTCTTCTTACTTAGCATTCTATCCTTCTTCCTAGTGAGCTTCATCTCGGTAGGCCTTTTTTTGTTCTGATTCTTATCTTCTTCTGGCATAGGTACTTCACGTTGATGAGATTCTTTCCTAAGATTCAATTGTGATCCTTCTTCTTTATCTGGAATGGGTACTTCATTCTTTTGTGGGTCTTCTAGTGTTCTTTTAACTTTGACATACGGGTCTCTAGTGTTAAATATCTTCGATCTATTGTTTTGTTATTCAATCAAGTGTGTGATCCTTCTAGTCATGAATTATTTTAACTCTTGCTTCTTATTCTCTAAAACTTCATCTTCTTCTTTCCTTCTAGCCCGATCTCTTTCAATTCACGGTTTCCTAGTAGCATGGTAAATGGGGCACTTTTCTCAAAAAATTTAACAATCTCAAAATATTCCTCTGTCGAAGTTCCATTGACATTCATAGGTATCTGGGTGAGCTTCCCACATAGGTTTATCAACTTTCCTTTGAATAGTCATATTCCTCCTAATGAAGGAATCATAGCAGGCCTCCCTATAGCTTTCGAAGTTCTCTCTATCATGATATTCACATGTGTTTCCTCATCTAGAACATAGTCAATGTCGAAGTCTCCTATTCTTGCTTCAAGGCATTCTTTTTCTTTGAAGATATTTGATAATATGACATGTCGATGGTGATTCAGGGTTTCTTTCATCTGTAGCAATACTTCTTTCTGGGATTCTGTCATAATCTTAGTTTCTGGATCTTCCTTAAGGTTTTATTGTCTCATGTTCATTTCTTCAAGCTTAGCAATCATTCTAAGACAATCCAATACTTCATGGTCCATAGCTTTGCAACAAAGACAACTAGGTCTTCTCCCAGGGCATTCCTTAGCGAGATGTCTTGGTTTTCTTCAACTATAACAGAGGTTCAATCCTCTCTTTCTTTTAAAATATCCCTAGCCTTCCCTGTACTGCACACTAGGATAATGGTAGCTAACCTGCAAACATTTCTTTCTAGGATCCTGCATACACTTATTAGTCCAAACATTCTTTCTATGCATAGGTATAACATATTTTTCACTATTCTTAATAGATCTACTCATATCAAATCTTCTTTCATCTATTAAGACCCTAGTTTTCAAGAATCTATCAAACCTACCTAGATCCATACTGCTAAAACAAAAAAATCCACTTATCTTACTTCTACAAAGCACAAATCTTTCAGATCTAGAACTTTTCAATATTATTACCTTTATCAGAGCACAAACCTTCCAGATCTTACCTCTTTTAATAAAAAAGTCTCACTTTTGCCTTTCTCAAAGAACAAAGATTTTAGATCTCACCTCTTTTCTTCAGATGAGATTTCTTTTCCTTAGAATAGAGCTTGTCAAACTAAGTAGAGTACTGCATACTAGAGAAATAGATCTACGCATAGAGATTTCACAAATTTAGGTCGGATATTTTCATAGAGCTTCTTCTTCCTCAGTTCCTAGCATTCATAGTTTCAGGTCTCGACAATGGAACCATTTGTTGGCACAGGGGCAGGCCCAGGGTTCAATGCACCAATAAAACCCTAACTATCGGCCCTTTCGGCAACACCTGCGAAGTAGATGAAGTCTCACCCAAGGTAGAGGCAAGGGTGGTTGTAGGAATCAAGTGTATACAACCTTAGCTAGGACACAGATATGTGATTACAATAGTTAATAAATCAATTAGCACCATCAGTTCATTATTATTTAACCAATATCTACTTTGCTGATAAAAGAGAGCATCGTAGCATTCACCCAGATCTAATGTATCAAAGCACTTAGCATAAACAAATGGATCAGATCTGGCAGATTCAAGAACTAAGCACATTAACCTATATCATATCTAACATCCAGATTCATCATAAGAACAAATCATAAATAGATCTATCTATCTATCTATCTATATCAAGGACTTAGCAAATAACACATAGATACATCAGAACATCACACATAGTAGAATAACATAGTATTTACGTGGCTCACCTCCACCCTGAGGCTACGTCCACCAACTCTTCTTATTTATTAGCTTCAATCAGTCATATACATGCACAGAGCCACAAAAACCCTACTCCGCATAGGACATGATATCTGCACGCACCTCTCCAGATCCTCCTTCCCGAGCTAGGTCTAGCACAAAGCCTTTCACAGTCTGTTACAACCACTTTCACTTAGCTCTACAATTTCTCACAATACACATAGATCATCTTCAAACCATAATTTCACTTAGCAATTATCTTATCGGCCTCCTTATTATGTCACCTAGCTACTTATTTATAGTTTACAAAATAGGCCTAAACATGGGTAAACCCATGGGCTGACATCCCATACCCATTACATATTCCCAAATCCCAAAAAGGACCCAAAAAGGGGATGAGATCCCGCAATGTCTGCTTCATCTTGCACTCCATCTTTGATAGGTTGTCGAAGTCCCAAAATAGGTCAAACTTGACCAAGGATCTCCCAAAACTTGTTCAAGGATCGACATCCTCATATAGGAACTCCAATTTCTATAGCTCATTCTACTATTGTACCTTCCGTTGGAGTTTCTTGAACCTTAAATTTTGGGAGTGTTCATGTTGAATTTTCCCCTCCTGGTCTGGGATTGGAGGGATAAATCCTTGTCACTCCTCTCTCCCCTGAATTTGTACCATGGTTTAGGCCTAATACCTCAGAATATTTTCCTTCCTTGGGCTTTACCACCCATTCTTCTATTATTGTTGTTGTACTACAGAAAGGGAAACCTTTGTTCCCTCAAGTATTGTATCTTTTCCTTCAAATCCTCTTGTGTTTCCTTTCACTCCTAGAGGCTCAGTTCTAGTATCCCCTGTTCGAACTCCATATCGTCCTCATTCTCCTCCACCTATCATACCTATGGCAGGTGTTAATCCTCCTAGAAATAGAATGGATTCCATAACAACTGCTAGATATGCCCCTTTGGTCTTAACTCAGCCAATGAATGCTCTCCCTGCTGAGGATTACCTGAACTACATGCCCAAGTTCACTGTAGAAGGAGACGTAACTGCAGAAGTGCACCTCACTCCCTTCTATAGTTATGCAGACAATTTAAATATTGAAAATGAAGATGTCTAGATAAGAGTCTTTTTCCAAAGCCTTGATGGTGAGGTTAGAAAAAGGTTTATGGGAGTGACCCCTGGATCCATAGTAGGGATTGTGGCTTTATATGATGTTTTCTTGAGATAATGGGGGGTTAAGAAGGACTTTATGTATTATATCATAGATTTTGGGTCCCTATAGAGAAAAGAGGAAGAATCTGTCATTGACTTCTCCAAAAGATTCAACAAGATGTACATTAATATCCCTACTGAGATAAATCCTACAGAAGCCTGTACTAAAATTACCTATTCTAGTGCTTTTGACCCTGACTTCTGCCTCTTGTTAAGAGAGAGAGAAGAACTACTTCCTTGGCTCATATGCAAGATGCAACCCTGGAAGTGGATTCTAACATATTGGCATCAAACTGACTCATCAATAAGGCTGATAGAGACATACCGAGGGGAAGATATGAAGCTTCCACCTCTCTTTCCTCTGCTTCCATCCCTCAAATGGATGAAGTAACCAACTTACTAAAATCACTTTCAACTAGGATGGAAAGGTTGGAAGTAGAGGGGAACCAGACATACATAAATCCTCAGCATGATGGACTTAGAGGAAACTTAAGAAGACCAAACAATGCCCCTCAAATACTCCATAGAGAACCCAGAAATAGAGATAGGGATGATTAGAAAATCCAAACCCCTCTTCAAAATAACCTTGTTGTTGATGAATAAGGAGAGGGGGAAGAGCTAGATCCTGAAATTCATTGTCTTGGAGACACCTCCCCATTTCCCCATTTAACTCAATCTACATACAAGGAGTCTCTCATGGATGACCAGATAAATGAGATAAGAAAGGGAGAGAAGGCCAATAGTGGTCCCAATAAATATAACCTCAGGTCAAAGAAAAAATAAGGGAAGTCAGACATCCATGATGAGTCTTCCAGAGTAGATATGCCTGTCAAAGATGTAGCAAACAACAACAAAGAAAAGAAAACTCTTAATCCCTCACCAATAGCTAAAGACCCTATCCTCAAGCTGAAAGAAACCCTGAAGCCCCCTTCCTCCTTCAACTTCAATCATGAAATTAAAAAAATTATAATCCCTTCCCCCCTCTCAGAACTAGTCAAGCACGCAGATTTCAAGAAATTCCTCTCTAAACTATTGCAGTCTAGGCTATCTCCCCATCCCACAAACTCGGTAAACCTCCAAGATGAGAAACCAACAGTCATATTAGGGCCTATGGTAGAAGATAGAGATGATTCATCCCCTCCCTTCTACACATCCCTGAACATACATGATAAGGTGTTGCATAATTGTCTGATGGGCTCAAGGGAATCTCATAATCTCATGCCCAAAACTGTTATGGAAGAAATTGGAATGGAAATTGCAAAGGCTTATCATGATTTATATTCGTTCAATTCTAGGAGGGTGCAATGTCTTTGGGTCATCAAATATCTAGTTGTGATGTTGTTTCGGTTGCCCATGAAAAGTGTGGTCATGGATATCGTGGTGGTTGATGTTCCCCCCAACTTTGGCATGCTATTGTCAAGATATTGGATAAAAAGACTTGGAGCAACATTATATATGGACCTCACATATGCTACCATTCTAGTCACTGGAGGGGAACATAGAAGACTATACAGAGAAGCTCAGTTGGACTATATTAATAGCGATGAATCTGACCCCACCAACCATCCTATATTCACACTTGACACTGAGATGGGGTCTATTTTATTGTAGTTCACTGATGCTCTTGAGCCTCCTTTAAAACTCAAAAAACATCCCATGATTTCTCATTATTTTTCTTTCTCTGCCACCTCTGTTTGGAAAATGTTCTTTGATGGAGCCTCCTCTAAGGATGTTTCTGGTGCTGGAGTAGTCTTTGTTTCCCTTTCTCAGGAAACCATACCTCTGTCATACAAATTAGAGTTTGAAACTAACAACAATGTGACAAAGTATGCATCTCTTGTTTTGGACTTAAGGGTTGCAAAGAACATGGGGATCAAAGAGATATCTTTGTTTGGTGATGTTGAGTTGATTTTCCAACAGATCATAAATATTTATCAGACCAAACACTCTTGGCTCAGAAGTTACAGAAATGAAGTATGGGACCTCATTGACAGTTTTTTCCTGGCTTCCAACATTTCATTTGTTCCAAGAGAAGAAAATGTCATGGTTGATTCTTTGGTTGTTTCAGCCAGCAATTTAAAAGTCCCTCTATCACTCAAACTCAGGTATGATGTAGAAGTGAAGTATAGACCCTCTATACTTGACAATGTCAAGAATTGGAAAGTGTTTGAGGATAATCTTGAAATCAAAAGATTTATGGAAATTATTGAGGAGTTGTCAACATTACACATTGACCAGGAACCTGACTCTGAAATAAATCTTCACACTGATGTTCTTCTGAACAAAATTGATGATCATCATATTTTCCAATTTCCTAGCAATCACATACCAAAGGTACTAGTCCCTTTGGAAAGACTATTTGATAGAAATGATGTGGTAGTAAAGGGTAAAATGTCAAGTAATGATGTTCATGTGGCTAAGTGCAATATTGACACAAAGCTAGATCCAAAAATTTTCAAATTGTCAAGCAGTCTGTCAAAGGAGTGGAGGGCCAAGTATACTGATATATTAAAAGAATTTGCTGATGCATTTGCATATACCTATGAAGACCTTAGAACATATGACTAGTGTCATTGAGCAAAAGATTCCATTGAAAGAGGAAGTCAAACCATTTAGGCAAAAATTAAGACAGATAAATCCTATGTTGTTGCCTATTATGGAAAGGGAGGTCAAGAAGACTTTGGATGCTTATATTATCACGACTTTGAGATATTTTGAGTGGGTAGCCAACCTAGTCCTAGTAAGAAAGAAGAGTGGAGAAATCAAACTCTGTGTTGATTTTAGAAATCTGAACAGGATCTCAAAGAAGGACAATTACCCGCTGCCAAAGATGGAACACATATTGCAGAGGGTAACCGGTGCATCTAGGATTTCCATGATTGATGGATTTTATTGCTACAATCAAATCATTGTCCTTCCTGAAGATAAAGAAAATACAACCTTCACCACTCCTTGGGGCACATTCATGTATCCCAAAATTCCCTTTGGCTTAACAAATGCAAGAGCAACCTTTTAGTGAGCCATGGACATCCTTCATTGGAGAAAGGGACAAATTTTTGGTCATATATCTCGATGGAATAACAATATTCTCCAAATTTGATAAAGAACATCGTCAACATCTGAGAAAGGTCTTCTCGAAATGCAAAAGTTTTGGTATTTCCCTAAATCCTAAGAAGTCTTTATTTTCCTTGACAGAGGGAAAATTGTTAGGAAACATAGTATCAGTTGAGGGGGTCAGAATTGATTCAAGAAGGGTGGGATCTATACAAACCTTATCACTTCCTAGATCCAATAAAGAGGTCTAGTCCTTCCTGGGTAAAATTAATTTTATGAGAATATTTGTTTCAAATTTTGTTGAATTGATGAAGCATATCACAACCATGCTCAGGAAGGGAAATGAAATGAAATGGACTGTTGAGTCAAGAGAATCGTTCAGCGAGATTAAGAAGGAGATGATTGAGGCATATGTTCTTATCATTCCTGATTATTCCAAGGATTTTTTTATTTTCTCTTTTTCTTCTTTTGATACAGTGGCGGTTGTTTTGTTGTAGAAGAACGTAGAGGGGTTGGAGAAGCCTATTTCCTTTTTCATCAAAGCACTGAGGGATGCAGAGGTAAAATATGACATCATGTAGAAACAGGCCTATGCCTTGGTGAAAGCTCTCAAATCCTTCAGAGTCTATGTTCTACATTCAAAGATCATTGCATATGTTCCTTTAGATTCTGTGAAAGACATTCTCATTCATCCTGACATAGACAGAAAAAGGAGTAAACGGATTGCCAAAATCCTTGAATTCAATCTAGAAATAAAGCCTACCAAGCTAGTTAAAGGCCAAGGTTTAGCCAAGATATTGGTTGAATATAATTTCATATATTTGGGGATAAACTTCATCAACACCTGCTTAGAAAATTAGTAAGCTAAGTTCATTGATAAAAATACTCAAGGAAACACTCCATTGGAAAAATGCAACCGATACAAAGACAATATATATTTTCTGCAAGAATTAAAGCCCCCTGATGGTATGGAAAAAAGCAAAGCAAGAGATTTAAATATCAAAGCTATCAAGTATTGCCTTATTGACCAGGTCTTGTACTAGAAGGACCCATTAGGTGTTCTTCTAAGATGATTAGACCCACAGGAGACCCAAAGGATTATATTTGAGTTCCATGATAGCCTATGTGGGGGACATCATTTCTGGAAAACCATAGATTACAAAATCCTCAGGGTTGGGTACTACTTTCCTACTCTATTAATTGATGTCTGTGTGAAAATCAGGGCTTCTATTAAATGTTAGAAATTCTCTAGGAAGTAGCAGCTCAAGTCTCTACAATTGAATTATGTACTAGCTTCGGGATCCTTTCAGCAATGGGGCCTAGAATTTATTGGGGAAATTCAGCCTCCTTCAAGTGGTCAACATAGGTGGATTTTAACTGCAATAGAATATTTTACCAACTGGATAGAATATATCCCCACAAGGAGTGTTTCTCACAAAGTGATAATTGGTTTTCTCGAAGATATTATAGCAAAGTTTGGTTGCCCCAACAGAATTGGTACTAATAATGTTGCTTCCTTCAGGGCCACACCATTGATCAAGTTTTGTGAGAAGTTTAAAATTTCATTAATCCACTCCACCCCTTACTATCCGCAAGGCAATGGATTAGAAGAATCCTCTAGCAAAATCCTGATCAAGATTATCAAAATACTGCTAGAGGACAATAAGAAGGCCTGGGATTCAAAGATAAAATTTTCTCTGTGGGTTGACAGAGTGACAATGAAGAGGTCTATAGGAACCTCTCCTTTTTATATTGTGTATGGAGTTGAGAACATCTTTCCTTCTCATCTCTCTCTTCTTGTGGAAAAATTATTTCAAGATTATCAAGGAGAGCTTGATTATATGATCAAAATAATTCATCAACTGGTAGAATTCCAACATGCTAGAGAGAAAGTGATGGACAGGGCACATGGACATCAACAAAAAATCAAGTAGGCCTTCGACAAGAAGAGAATAAAAGAATATTTCCAACTGGGACATCTAGTACTTAAATGGGATGCACCTAGGAAAGATAAGGGAAAACATGGTAAATTTGAAGCCCTCTGGATTGGGCCCTTCTAAGTTTATGAGATAGTTCATAATAATACCTAAAGCTTGCAAAATTTGGAGTGAAGTGAAGTTTTTGGTGGCCCTATAAATGGACATTTTTTGAAGAAGTTATTTATTTGAGCCATAAGTGGCTCCCAAACCTTTGTAAATATTGTTTTTTCCTTTGTTCCGGGTTTATAAGTGACTCTATATCCCAATAGCAAGGCACTGAAAATACAGAAGAGTTCTTGGCATCTCACAGGGAGCAAGCCATCCCCCATGGAGCCTAATGTTATCACATTTATTTGTAGGGGGGGTGTTTTCCTAATAAATTGACCCCTTTGGTGAAACAAAGGAAAGAAGCAGGCTAGAAACCCACAAAATCCCG
>ML801628.1:289592-307432 GCA_009831015.1 Picea engelmannii
TAACATTTGGCTCCAACTGGGATGGGCATCTCCCTGTGAGGTGACCAAGAACCTAGCTAGACTCAGTAGCCTTATTACAATCTGAAACATAAATTTGAAAAAATAGTTCGCTAGTACCATTGGGCATGGAGTTATTTGAATGACAAAAATAAAGAAAACAGAACTGAAAAATAAATATGTACAAGTAGAACCTAGCTTCAAAGGAAGCCTTATGAGAAATAGATCTTTAGGAAGCGCCCGTTGAAAGGGCCACCCACTACTGCCTTGCCTGAAAGAGTTTGGAGAACAAAGGTATTGTTCTGTTGCACCGCTGTTATGACAAAATGACCTGTCCAGAGAGCCTCAAATTTTCCATGTTTGCCCTTCTCCTGCCTTGCTGCATCCCACTTTAAGACTAAATCCCCTGTTTTGAGGACATCTGATTTGACTTTCTTGTCAAAAGTTTCTTTGATTCTTTCTTGATGCAATTCTGTTTTTTCCAAGAGCTGCTCTATATCTTGTTGTAGTTCTACCAAATTATGAATTCTCCTGGTCAAGTCACTTGGTTCAGAATGAGTTTCTTGTAAGAACTTTGCAATTGGCAATGCAATTTGAAAAGGAAATATGGCCTCAGTACCATATACCAACTTGAAAGGAGATGTACCGATTGATTTCTTACATGTTACCCTGTCAGCCCACAAGGAAAACTTCAGCTTGGAATCCCAACCTCTGTCATTTTGTTCAAGCAACTTCTTTATGATTGTGACTAAACTTTTGTTGGATGAATCAGCTAAGCCATTCCCTTGCGGATAGTAAGATGTGGAATGTACCAGCTGAATTCCCAAATCTTCACACAACTTCACCAAGTGTTTATCTTTGAATGAAACATCATTATCAGTGACCAATCTCTTAGGACAGCCAAATCTAGTAAATATGTTTTCTTGCAAAAAATTTATGATGACAGTATGATTGGCGCTCCGAGTGGGAATAGCCTCAATCCACTTTGTAAAGTAATCGGTGGCAACCAGGATCCACCGGTGCTGACCACTAGAAGGCGGATGAATTTCACCTATGAAATCCAGGCCCCATTGCTGGAAAGGCCCTGTGACCACTATAGGTTTGAGGGGAAGAGACTTCAGTTGTTGTTTACCTTCAAATCTCTGACATTTGTCACATGTTTTCACAAACTCATATACATTTGAAAATAAGGATGGCCAGTAATAACCAGATGTTAAGATTTTGTGTGCTGTGGTTTTCCAATAGTGATGTCCTCCACATTCACTATTATGAAATTCAATCATGACTTTAGCTGCCTCCTCTTCGTTTACATACCTCAACAATAAACCTATGGGATTCTTCCAAAACAACAAGTTATCATTGATGTAGAAATTTATAGCTTTGAGCTTCAAAGCCCTTCTTTGAGTCTTTGTCAAATCTGATGGGACTGATAAAGTTTACAGAAACTGAATAATATGAATGTACCATTTGCAATCAGCTAAATGAGCTGAAACCTACATTCCTTCACCTTCTTTGCTCTTTGAAGATATAACATTTTTTGCATCAATACTCATCATATTTATTTCAAGCAGCCTGCAATTTTCCTTTGCCAGAAGTTTGGCAAGGCCCTGACCTTTCACTAGTTTTGCTTTTTTGATTTCAACATCGAATTGAATCAACCTTGCTATCCACTTACTCCTTTTTCCATCAATGTCGGGTTGTACAAG
Source organism: Picea engelmannii (assembly GCA_009831015.1). Classification (NCBI taxonomy): domain Eukaryota; kingdom Viridiplantae; phylum Streptophyta; class Pinopsida; order Pinales; family Pinaceae; genus Picea; species Picea engelmannii. Next base: position 291,296 of record ML801628.1, read on the forward strand.
AACATCTTTAAATGAACTGGAAGGAACAAAAGCTATTACCTTTGCCTGAAGAATGTAGACCCTAAAAGCTTTCAGTGACTTGACAAGTGCATATGCTTGTTTCTCCAACAATTCATACTTTACCTCTGCGTCCCTCAAGACCTTACTGAAGAAGGAAACCGGCTGCTCCTGATCATCAACATTCTTCTGCAAGAGTACCGCTGTGATTGTATCACTGGAAGGAAATGAAAAAATGTAAAATACCTTGGAGAAATCGGGGCTGATCAAAACAGGGGCTGTTGTGATGTCTTCCTTAATGGAATTGAATGAATTTCTGGCTGCTTCAGTCCATTTTACCTCAGATTCCTTTCTCAACATAACAGTGATATGCTTCGTGAGTTCAACAAAATTTACTATAAACCTTATGACAAAGTTAATAGTCCCAAGGAAAGACTAAATGTCTTTCTTTGATCTAGGAAGAGACAAATTTTTAATTGCTTCTACCCTCTTTGGGTCAATCTTAACCCCATCAGCTGAAACAATATGCCCAAGTAATTTCCCCTCCTTAAGTGCAAAATTCGATTTTTTTGGATTAAGAGAGATGCCATACCCTTGAAATTTTAGAAATGTCCTTCTTAAGTGCTGCAAATGAAGTTCGTGGATGCTTGAGAAAACAGTGATATCATCAAGATAAATCAAGACAAATTTATCTTTCTCTCCAACGAAAGCAATGTCCATTGCCCTTTGGAATGTCTCTCCTACATTCATCAATCCAAAGGGCATATTCTTGTACATAAACGTACCCCATGGAGTGGTAAAAGCAGTCTTTTCCTTGTCTTTTGGATGGACAATAATCTGGTTGTATTCGGAAAACCCATCAATAAAAGACATCACCTTTGATCCTGACACCTTCTGCAGAATATGCTCCATTTTAGGCAGAGGGTAGTTGTCCTTCCTAGAGAACTTATTCAAATTTCTAAAGTCTACATAGATTCTGATCTCCCCATTCTTCTTCCTAACCGGTACAAGATTTGCAATCCATTCTGAATAATTGAGAGGAATGATAATGCGGGCATCCAACAGTTTCTTAATTTCCCTTTCCATTGTAGTCAACAACAAAGGATTGAAGGATCTAAGCTTCTACCTGAATGGTTTGGTGTCTTTATTCAAGGGAATCTTATTCTGAATCACTCTGTGTCAAAAGTCTTCAAGTCATCATACTGCGAAGCAAAGATGTCTGCAAATTTTTTTAGCAATTCTCCATAATCAGCCCTTTGTTTTTCAGTCAAATGTGAGGCTAAGTTAACATGTTTAGGATCTTTCTCGCTAGCCACATTATACTGCAAAATGTCTGAGTCTTTTTCCCCACTTTTCAATTTGACAGCCACATCATTGTTATCGAACAACCTTTCCAACAGGACCAAACCTTTAGGAATTTTGTTGGTGGACAGCTGCACTATTTCATGTGCTGTGATTTTTCTTTTGAACTTTGGATCCTCAAATTCATGTTCATGTTCATTCTCCTGATCAATCTGCGAATCTGCAAACTCATCTATAACTGCAAGGAATCTAGTGATTTCAACATCATCTTCAAAGACTTTCCAAAATTTTACATTATCAGGGAGAGAGGGCCTATATTTAACTTGAATTTCGTAAGTTAATTTATGAGGCAGAGGGGGTATGAATGCACAAGTGGACACAGCCAATGAATCATCCAATTCATTCATTGCTCTAGGTACAAATGAAATCTTAAAATCTGCAAAATCGCGAATTTCCTTCAACACTTCATCTCTGTATGCCTTCAGCCTAACATGCTTTGCTTGAAAGGACTTATTCACCTATTGGATAATCAAATATGCATCTCCAAACACCTGCAATTTTTTAATGTTTCTCTCTTTGGCTACATTCAGTCCCAAAAGTAATGCCTCATACTCAGCAATGTTATTAGTCACTTTAAAATCAAGTTTAAAGGACAAATGAGAAGTTTTTTTAGAAGGAGAAATGAATACCACTCCTACTCCAGCTGACTCCTTAGTGCAAGCACCGTCAAAGAACATGGTCCAAATATCATCTTCGGTTGTTTCTATGGGATTTCTGAGCAACAATGTTTCAGACAGTGAATCATCAATTTCCAAAATACAAGATCCCATACCTGTGTCAACCGAATAGATAGGATGATTGGATGGATTTTTCTCGTCACTGATTACATATGCCAATTGAGATTTCCTATAAATCCTTCTGTTCACCCCTCCGAAAACAAGGATAGTAGCATAGGAGAGATCCATTTGAAGAGTACCATCGAGTCTCTTCATCCATGATATTGATAGTAGACATCCAAATTTAGGAGGTATGTCAGCCACCACTATATCCATCACCATTGTCTTCATTGATGCTTGGGTCAAGGTTACATCCAAATCCTTAATCATCCCAAGACATTTGACTTTTTGAGAATCAAAGGAGAAAAGGTCATGATAAGACTTGGTGATCTCCAGCCCAAGCTCATCCATGACAACCTTTGGCATCAAATTGTGCGAAGCACCGGAATCCAACAAACAATTATGCAATGTTTTCTCATGAATATTTAAAGAGATGTAAAAGGGAGGACAACTTTCATCTCTGTCTTCTACCATTTGGCCCAGAGTAATGGTTGGTTTATCATCATAAATGTTGAGGATATCAGCAGAAAGGGATACATATTGGGGATCTAAAGTTTTGAGGATATCCTTTTTAAAAATCTCATTTTTCATCATCTCAACTAAAGGAATAGGAATCTTGATTTTTTGTATTTCAGCCTCAAAATTAAAGGAATATGGAACCTTATCAGCATATTTATCAGAAACCTTTACCTGATTTGAAGGGGCTTCTTGATCCTTTTGTTGTTCAACAGGAGGCTGGCTTTCTAGAATTTGATGCTTGACAGGGGCAACAGTCTTCTTGGGAGGAGCTGATGCTTTCATCTTTGAAGGATTCGCTTGTTGATCCTCTGATGTTTGATATTTTTGCTTAACAGGGGCAACAATCTTTTCAGGAGAGGATGGTGCATCTTGTTGAGCAACATTAGATTTGGATCGGAGGTTATATCTAGTTTTATCTTCTGTTCTGAAAATGCCATCACCAAGAAGATCATCTTTTGTCTGTTCAGTCATCAATGACTCCTCATAGTCATGTTGTGTTAGATAATATTTCCCTGTCTCTTCTCCAACACAATGAATGTCTCCTTCTCCATCTTCTTTATCTTCACCATATCTTCATCCATCACAACATTTTGAAGAGGGACCTTTATCCTCTGATCTTCATTAGAATTATTTTCTCTTTGCAGGATCTGAATTGGCTGATTATTCCTTCTGAAGTTATTTGGATTTTGGTTTGGGTTTCTGCCTGCAGAGTCATAAGTGCTTCTTCTCTTCACGGGCTGTTTATTTTTGATCTTGAGCTTAGATATCTCAGAGGTTAGAGACTCTATCATCTTGGCCATTTTATTAAGTTTTGGATCAACATTTGATGAAGATGAGGCCTCATTCTTTGGTCTTCTCCTATCAGAATCTCCTTTTTTCTTCTGAGAGGCCAGAATATTAGATTCCACCTCAAGGGAAGCATCTTGCATGAGAGATAATGTTGGTTACCTCCTTTCTCTTAACAACAAACAAAAATCTGAATCAAAAGCATCAGAATAGGTGATCCTGGCAGAAGCATCTGATGGTTTTATCTCAGCTGGTATTTTTCCATACATCCAGTTAAACCTCTTGGTGAAACCAGAAACTGATTCACTACTTTGTTTCCTCAAGTTGCCGAATTCTGTGATGTAGTAGACAAAATCTCTTCTGTCACCCCAATGTTTTAGAAATGTCTCATCCAATTGCTCGATACCAACAATGGAACCAACAGGGAGTTCTTTGAACCATTTCCTAGCATGTCCATTTAGGATTTGGACAAAGACTCATGTCCAAACATATTCTTGTTCAATATTAAGGTTCTCTGCATAACTATAAAAAGCCTCAATATGTTCTTCAGCAGACACATCGCCTTCGCCCGTGAATTTAGGCATATAATTCTGATAATCTCCTGTTGGCATGGCTGCTACTGGGTTCGTAAATATGAGTGGTGCATACCTAGCATCTAGGATTTGTTGCATCTTAGTCAGAGGAGGTGGTGTAGCCATGACTATCAAAGGTGGGGAAAATGATAGTTTCTTCTTCAAGTCTTCAACACTGGAGGAATGCGAAAGAGGTGAATCTTCTAAAGGGAAAGAGGTCTGATAAGAGGCTCTGTAAAAATTTGCAAGATGCCTAGCTAGATTTTCTCCACCCTTAGCAGATAGCTCTTGGAGGAGATGTTCAACAACAAGGAGGCTAGTATAAATGTTCAAGTGATCTTCTTGTTGCTGAGAGTGGAAAGACTCAAGGGAAGAAGAAATGTGGCTTCTTTCTAAAGTCTTAGATGTTTTTTCAATCAAATTATAGTCTATCAATTTATCATCGCTAGGATTTTTCTGTTGATCAAAAAGAGTTTGTTCTTCTACAGTATTTACGACTGTTTTTTCATCAGTGTTCTATGAAAAGAAATCAAATTTTTCTATAGTAGATTTTCCTGAACTGAAAAGAGGATTACCTTTTGTATTTGAATTTTGACCTTAAATCATCTTTCCCTTCCTAAGAATTGATTATGGATTGGACACTGGTGTGATAAATGATTCTTGAGGATTCACCCTAGTATCGATCCTCTTAGGAGCCAGGATGAACTTGTGGAGTCGCCAGATAGATGATTACAACCAACTAAAAGTGTCTAATCTTTAACTATCATCAAAGATCAACTCTGTGTCGTATCCCAGGAAAGCAGAGCTTGAATTCCGTCTCCCCGACAACGGCACCAATTTGTTATCACTCCAAGAAACTCCTTAGGGTTGTATACTAAGGATGCTTGGTAACTTAAAAATAATGGTTTTATTTGTTTGGGACAATGGGGTCTTTAATGATTTATGTAAGAAACAACTTATCACACATCTAAAGATCCAATGCTTTCAGGAAACAATAATCACATCCAATAATTGAAAAAGAGGATGGATAACACTATTCTTGATTTGCCAATACAAGGGAATGTAGGGCTTAATACAAGACAGAGGGAAATCCTTTTTTTTCAAGTCAATGATTTAAATAAAGAGATAATAGTCTTTATGAACTAAAATAAACTGAAAGCAAAGTACATAAAATGAAAGATGGACAATTCTGATATTGCAAGCGAAAGGAAACTGAACTTTATTTCTGCAAAAAGAGTCTATACAGTGGCATAAAATATCTCCGAGTTTGAACCTCTATCTCATATCAAAAATAGGCATTTATAGCCTCTTATAATCTGTTTTACAGATCCTAAAAACATGGATCTGTATTAAATAAAAGCAATTCAAATGTATCTAAACAACTTGATTATAAAGACTAAACAACCAAACTTAGCACTCGAATTGTCTTTTATCTCAAAAATCCGCCATCTACATTCTTCAGCTCCTGAAATCTTTGATGTGATGCAATGTGGGAAAACACATGTCTTGAAAGTTTGATTTCTCCAATGTTTATGATCGATATTTGAGGAAGTTTGTTTTACATGTGGTTTCCAAAATTTCCTCAAATCTCTGATGTTGAATCCTTTGCAAGCAATTTTCATTCCCTTGATAGGCTGGAACTCCTTCATAATCCTGTTTGAAATGACCTGTTCTGTCCTTGGCTTAAAAAATACTTTTCCAGATTTCAACAGCTAACTCGTTTAATATTTCGCTGGTTAGCTGGTGAAAGCACTGCCTTTCACCAGCTAACGAGTCATAAAATATCGCTTTGCGCTAGTGAAAGTCCTGACTGTGCCCAAAATGAGTTTTCACCTTCAAAATTTTGATTCCATCAAAACACAGTGTGTCTCTGATTTCTCACCTTGCATATTAACAACGACTTGAGCAAGTACCTTCAGATCTAGATGGGATTTTTGCCTTTGTTTTTGTTTCAATATTCTTATCTTCCTTTTAAGGCGTTTGGCAAGCCACCACAGACTATTGTACTCTTTGGTGAGTTTCTTCTTCCTTTTCTTCTCTTTAACACTTTCCCTGGCCAATATCTCAAACGCAGCGTTGGTTTTTTCAAATTTATCAGACAACTTCTTATACCTTTCTTTGATTACCCGTTCCAAAACCTCTTGTTGAGCGATTACCTCTTTCAGATGCTTGATTTTCTGAGACTTCTTTGACTTGGAGCTTTTTGATGTTTCTCCTTCCTCTGTATGAGTGAAGGTCTCATAGTTTTGTGCACACTCAGTTGACTTCTCAGGACTATTGGTGATAGGGCATTGACCTTGTTGCTCTGATTCTGAATCTGTATAGGGTAAGTTTAATATATTGGTTCTCTTCTCTGTAGGCTTCTCTGTGGGCTATTTTGTAGTGGTCTCAAAAATTAACCTTTTCTTCGACCTGTGGGGCTTCACTCCAGAAATTCTGTCTTCTGGAGGTCCTGGCAGGGTCCTCCTCTTCCTTGAACTACTTTGAGGAGTCAACTGTTTATTTGAACCTTTCCTCTGTTCATTTACAGGCTGAGTCTGTGTTTCAAAACCCTCCTAGAATAGAAAATGCTCCTAGCTCCTTCCCTACTATTTTAATTCCTCCAGAATGATTAATTTAATGAGGCCAAAGTGGCACAGAGTATTCTTCATGCTCAAGGGTTGAGCCCTGATCTTCTTGCAAACCTTAGTTAAACTCTTATGTAGGAAAAAAGGTAAATTGAGGAGAGTCTTGCATGTGAAATGGTCCAGGAGTTTGAAGTGATACATCATGAGTTTTTCATACCTACCCTCCGAGGTAATGTAGAGTTGGATGCCCTTAAACAACTCCTGCCATTCCTCCCCTAGATAAGAAACCGACATACTCTTTTTCCATGCATTGTGCCTGAACTCTTCTTTCAAATAAGCTCTGAAATTCAAATTTTTAGGGGCAGTGGTTTTGAACCAACTCTGGCCCGTTCTTGGTAGGCTGGTTGCTGCAGCAATGGCAGCTTCATATACTATGATTTCCAAGGACCCAATACGAGCCTTATTCCCATCGAAATTTTTGGCAAAAGCTTCTGCTATAGACTAGTGGCAACCATTTTGCAACCTCTCAACAAATTCAATACACCCTGCGTTTGAAAAATGCTTCTGGACTTCGGGATGTGTCTGTAAAAAAGACAGGTTGTCTAGCTCTTTCCTGAGTAGAGAACCATTGCATGTCCTCGCCATTCTGTAGCTTGAAAACCCCAACAATTTTGTATATCAACCCCTGCAACTGTTGTTCGAGCCGAGGTTTTGCACTGTCAAAAGCACTCGGGAGTTGGCTCTGTTTTGAAACATTTGAAACTTCAACAAACCTTCATGAAGAATGTGTGATATGGAAAAAATGATTTGATTTGATGTTGTCAACCCGGTAGTACAGCCTCTGTACCTGAGTTGTTGAATTCGAAATTACCATTTCCGATGCCATGAGTGTGCAACATGCGTCACTGAACAAGATCCGCATCTTAATCCTATTTTGAAGTGCAAAACTGAATCTCCATCGTTACCCACTTTCATTAGCGCATGATTTGGATTTGCATGACGTGGGATGATCGTATCATCATTAGCTTTTAGAAACGTGGATAACACGCATGTGATTCCTGCTTCCTTCAGCCAACGACCCATGGAAAATGCTACTTAGCTGTTGATACTTACCACTTTCACCAACGCATGGTCCTGTGGAAAACCCCCTTTAGCTGTGGAAAGTCTTCACTTTCACCAGCACACGATCCTGAAGAACTGCTCCATAGATGTGGAAAGTATTCACTTTCACCAGCACACGATCCTAAAGAACTGCTCCGTAGCTGTGGAAAGTCTTCACTTTCACCAGCGCACAGTCCTGAAGAACTGCTTCGTAGCTGTGGAAAGTCTTCACTTTCACCAGTGCACGACCTGCAACAATGCTTCTTTAGATATTTTGGAATTGAACACTTTCACCAACGCACAGACCTATGAGAGGCACTTCTTAGTTGTTGGAAGTCGCCACTTTCACCAACGCACAGACCTATGAGAGGCACTTCTTAGTTGTTGGAAGTCACCACTTTCACCATCTAACACTCATCTTTTGGACACACGTTAGCTGTTGAAAGTGAATTATGAAAATTTTGAAAAGAAGACTTTTATGGGTCATCTTATTTTCTAAGACAAAAACCAAAACCTAAGTTTTCCATCTAGAAAAAATAAAAAATGAATTGAGGAAACTACCAATAGCCATGCTATCCACCAAAAAACTCAACCAAAAGGACGGTTTCATTTTGGGAGCTAACAGTTACTATTATTGCAAGAATTTGATATTACAATTGTAGATAGACTAGGAAAAGAAAATGTAGTTGTTGATTTCCTTTCTCAGTTAACACCTGATGATGATACCCCAATAGATGATTCCTTTCCTGATGAATATCTAGTTGTAGTATCTGCTCACTCACCTTCGTATGAAGACATTGCTAACTACTTGGTTGCAGGGATGTTACCACCACACCTATCCCACCAGGAGAAAATAAGAATCATGGAACAAATTGCTTGGTATAGATGGATAAGTGGGTGTCTTTTCCACACAGGTCTTGATCAAGAAATCCGAAGGTACATTAGAGAAGATGAGGTTTATGATCTACAAAAATCTTGTCATGATGACCCTTGTGGAGGGCATTTTGCTGATAAAAGAACAACACATAAAATTTCCAGGATGGGGTATTATTGGCCCTCACTCTTTAAAGATGCAAAGAAATATGTTCGGGCCTGTGATAGCTATCAAAGAATGGGCCAACCTAATCATAGAGATGAAATGATGAAATTCCATTAAACCCCCATATAGTACTCGAACCATTCAAAAGCTGGGCCTTAGACTTTGTAGGACCCATTAACCCCCCATCCAATAAATTTTTTTATATAGTAGTCTGCATAGATTATATGAACAAATGGGTGGAAGCTAAAGAACTCCATAGAGTGACTGAAGAAGCAGTTCTAGATTTCCTATTTGAAGACATCTTCATTAGATTTGGAGAGCCAAGAGAATTAGTTACAGATGGGGGACCTCTTTTCACTTCTCATGGTTTTAAAGCCACCCTTCAAAAATATCATATTCAACATAGAATGACTACAACATACCACCCCCAAGCCAATGGATAGGTGGAAAGCAAAAATAAAGTAATAGAAGTGATTCTCACAAAAACAGTGAAGGAAAATAGAAAGGATTGGTCTCACAAGCTCTCTGAAGCATTATGGGCCTATAGAACTACCTGGAGAAATACTACAGGATTCTCTCCCTATGAATTAGTTTATGGAAAAAGTGTCGTCTTTCCTGTAGAATTTGAAATCAAAACCTTAAGGAATACTTTAGCTGTCAACCTTGATTTGACCAATGCACAGACAGCCAAGTTGTAGCAGCTTAATGAATTGGATGAAAAAAGACTAGATGCCATTCATCAGACAACTATGATTCAACAACAAATATCAAAATGGCATGACAAAACTATCAAGCATAAGAAATTCCAAAAAGGCAATTGGGCCCTATTGTATGATTCTCAGTTTAAATAATTTCAAGGAAAACTACGTACAAGATGGCTTGGACCTTACGAAGTGGACACTGTTTTCCCCAATGGAACAGTAAGGCTCCTCACAATCGATGACTCTAAAACACCGTTACTTGTAAATGGTCATCGGCTCCGTCTGTACCAGTGCCCTATTTCTAAAGAAGAGTTTAAGGCCACATGTGTGGCAGACTCTCATTACCTTTTTTTAGAGGGACCTCCTACCCCTCATTGCAATTAATTATTTTTAATTTAATTTATTTAGTATTAGATTAGATTTCATTTACTAATAATCACTGTCAAGAAATAGCATGTTACAATTGATTTTTACAGATTCTCGATCAAGGCAAAGGCCTACTAAGAAAGGATGATCTTACTTCAAGAAGAGCCAAGGTTTCCCATTGCCGAAACACCATTGTTCAACAAATTTTTGCTCTTTTCCCATTGTCGAAACACCATTGTTCCGTAATTTTTCACATTTTTCTCCCATTGCTAAAACACCACTGTTCAACAACTTTTTGCCTTTTCCCCCATTGTCAAAACACCACTGTTCCACAATTTCTCACCTTTCTTTTCCCATTGCTGAAACACCACTGTTCAACAATTTTTCACATTCTTCCCCCATTACTGAAGCACCACTGTTCAACAACTTTTTTCTCTTTTCCCATTGCCGAAACACCACTGTTTCATAATTTTTTACATTTTTCTCCCATTGCTGAAACACCACTGTTCAACGACTTTTTGCCTTTTCCCCCATTGCCAAAACACCACTGTTCCACAATTTCTCGCCTTTCTTTTCCCATTGCTGAAACACCACTATTCAACAATTTTTCACATTTTTCTCCATTTTTGAAACACCATTGTTCAACAATTTTTCACATTTTTCCTCATTTCTGAAACACCATTGTTCAACAATTTTTCACATTTTCCCATTGCCAAAACACCACCGTTCAAGAATTTTTCTCCCTTCTTTCTATGGCTGAAACATCACCTCCTCATCAGTATTCTGCAACATCACCCTTCTAGCAAACATTTCTCTATTCTTTCCCTGTTGTTGAAACACCAACTTTTCAACATTCTCTGTCAATAAGCTTGTGTGCTCTCATACTACATTTTGTCCTTCCAATAATCAAATCCTTGATACAATTCCTCTAACAAATCAAAAGTCTCCGCCATGGCTACTGTATAACTATTATGGACAGGCACTATATTCTGTTTGAAGTACGAATCAAAAGGTAAATAAGAGGTATGTAAACTTTATATGTAAATACAATTGAACTATAGTTAATGAGAAGATCCCAACTCATTATTACCACTCATGTAAAATCATTATTTTAGCCATACTTGAAGGGGGGGGGGAGAAATATCAAAATCTTATACCATCATTTCACACGAACCAACCACCGTCATTCTTTTGTACCATCCTTTCATTTGTTTCACCACCATTTGCATGCCTTCACCCGAAAAACTCACTCTGCACAGAAGCGGTTACTCGACTCTCTGACGGTGCATTTTACTGAGCTGTTAGCTATGGGAGGCCATGTTATATGGTACGAACCCACCATGACAACCCTATTAGAACTCTATCCAGAAGTCTATCAAATTTTTCTGCAAGCAGGATGGCTAGGTTATTTTTAGAGGCTATAGGGATTTGATCAACAACAGGTTCTTCAATTTTCTCGAAATCTCCAGGAAGATCATTCCACTATTCAAGGGATTCAGATTCCAGTTACAGAGGAGGATATAGCACAGGTTTTGGGTCTCCCTGCCAATGGAATTCGCTGGTTCAACCACAAACATATCATCCTTAATGCCCAACATGATTTCCTCTTGCCACGGGAACAAATTGAGCCTAAAGGCTGGGGTGTTCGACTCTGCTCATTTCCACCTCCTTGGCCAAAAGTTGCAGAGTTTGTCAAACAATACCTTACCTATGAAGGTTGATACCAGATAGTCTACCAGTACGATTTTGTCCTATTGTCTCATTTACGACATGCTAGATTGGTGAACATCCCTTATTATCTGCTCGGATGTCTTAAAAATATGTCACATTACTGTAAAAAGGCTAAAAATCCCACCCTTTCCCTCACCCATCACTGTATCTCTCAACTACTTATCCAAAAGAGTTTTTCCCAACAAAACCCTCCCCTAAAAAACCCACCCATAAACCCCCAAGAAGTTGTTGAACATCTTGAAAATCTTCAGGAACAACAACCACAAAACCCTCCAGACCCTCCAGAAGTGCCTAACAGTCCACCTACAGACCCAATAAATCCAATTAACCTCCCTACCATACCAATCCCATCCCACATCTTACCAGAATCATCCACTCCTACCGTTCATATCCTTAGTGATGATTCTAAACCAGACAACTCTCCCTGTCCCATCACTGAGGAAAAACCCCCACGCAAACGAAAGAAAATTCATTTCTTTCCGCCCTTTTTACAAAGAAAATGAACAAGGGCCTCAACAAGAACAATCACTACTGCCACTGCTCTAAATCTCCAACCTATCTAGCTAAAACCTCATATACCTCCAACCTCCCAAGTTCTGGAATTTTAACCTATTTCACCCACGGGCACTGAAACAAAAGAACCAGAGGCCCAGTGTGTTGCGGCATCATCCTTTTCAAATCAAGTAGCTGAAACACAAGAACCAACTACTCATCAAGTAGTTGAAACACAAGAACCAGCTACTCATTGAGTAGCTGAAACACAAGAACCAACTACTCATTCAGTAGTTGAAACACAAGAACCGACTACTCATTCAGTAGTTGAAACACAAGAACCAACTACTCATTCAATAACTAAAACACAAGAACTAGCTACTCATTCAGTCGCTGAAACACAAGAACCAACTATAGTTGTCACACAAGAACCAGCTACAGCTGAAACACAAGAACCAACTACTGATATTGTTACCGAGATACAAGAATCAGATGCCCATGGTGCTGCAACATTACTTTCTCTACATCAAGAAGCTGAAATACAAGAATCAACTGTCGATCCTGTAGTTGCTCCAAAAGAACCAGCTAGTGCGGTTGTGACTGTTACACAAGAACCAGTCACCCCTCTTCCAGAACCAACAATGGCCTCTGTCTTACAAGAAAATGAGTCCCTAAGGTCTAAACTGGAAGCCTACAAGCAAGAGCTAGTCATGGTAAATGAAGCCTATGAGATGGAACTTAAATTGTACACCCTAGCTCGCATAGCGACCATGACATAAGAAAATACAACAAAGAATTAGTGTAGAGGTTATATGTGCAGTCAATGTCGAGACATCTATTATCAAGCAGGCTACAAAGTAATTCAAATTCCAATGCCAGGAGATTCCCCTGCACCTACGACTTTTACAGTCAAAGAAGAAAACCCTCTTGTTACACAAGAACCAGCAGGACCTTACAAAAGTAAAAGTGAACCCTGGCCTACTACAATTGTCAAATCTGAAGCCTAGGTTTTTGTTAATAAAGTTGTACAAACATTGCCTATTGATGAATCTTCCCCTCCTAGCCAGATCAATACCCACACCTTTGTGGAACAAGCCACTCAGATCCTACCTCAGCCTATCACTTGCGATGCTGAAACACAAACTCAACCATGGGATGAGCAGGCAATAATGGACAAATGGAAAAAAGAGTTTGTTGTTACACAGGACAAAAGCCTGCAGAAACACACACTACTTTGGCTAAACCATATCTATTCAAACTGGGAAACTTTGGAGAAAACACACCAAGAATCTCGTTCCCATAAGAAGTAGAATAAAGAGCTAAAATGAAAATTGCTCCTGATGTTTGACTTGGCACAAAAGTTGTTGGCTACAAGAAAACCATCCTGCAATTACTCTCTGTTCCTCATGGAACGACTTACATTTTTTCAAATTAACTCAATCAAAGTAGGTAGACCCCATGCAGTGTTAAATCCAACAGATTTTGTTAGAACCTTTGTAGAAGCCTTTGCTATGGATCAACACCTCCTTTGTGAGGTATATATTTATAATGAGGCCATCCCTGAGAACCGACAGCTTAACCTTAACCCTCTTGTCGGTGATGTCTAGATTCAGGCACTCACCTCCTTCCTTAACAATCAGATTATATGGCAGAATGAATTCCTAGCTGCCAAGCATAACGAGGATAACCGCCTTATCTGGATATGACTAGAACCACAAAATGATGCCACCTTTGTTGCAGAGTATTATCAGTTTTTGAAGAAACCAGGGATGACTCAACACATTCGGCAACTACAGACAACAGTGCTTCAGGATTGTCAACAGTTCATTAAATCCACAAAGATTTCTGCCCTACAAGCAAATAACATGTTTTGGCAACAATCTACTGGGAAAATACAGGAACACAATCCCTTTAGCCCCACCAATCTTGAGACAACAATCTCCAGGGTACCTAGCTACATCAAGTGTGTTCAACAATGTGCTGAAAGATGGATAGGTTATCAGTTTCATTTTCCTATCCTGTGGATGCCAGCAGAGAAATATCAAGTCCATTATAAGTTGCCCAAGAAGGCTGAAACAACAGCTTGGAAAAGGCTACAATGCGTTCAAGGATTCATAGCTCCAATAGACAACACTTTCCACAACTACTGCTTAAGTAACTTGCACGCTCAGAGTCGGTATTAAGATTCTGATTCAAATTGAAGTTGCCTAAAGACATGAAACCTTTTAAGTTGGGGGGGATGTTAGGACCCTACAATGTACCTTTTTTCTCACACTTTTTTCTACCATTACATCCTTTTTCCACTCACATTTAAACTTACATTATCACCTTACCCTATCTCTCCAAAGGTATATAATGTCTCTTCTCTTTGCTATATGTTTAGTCTTCTTTGTATATAATTTTACATTACTCTCGTACTTAACCGTTGATCAGAAATATATAAGTGATGAAACAGTTCGAACTGCAGATTAGCATTGTTGTTTAAAAGCCCATTGCTGAAATAGTCAAAGCATGCAAACCCTGTGGATGAAACAGTATGTGGTCTACAATGCTGAAACAACAACTCACACAAGAAGAAGTTGTTACACTCTCCATGGTCTACGATGCTGAAACAAAAATTCACACAAGAAGAAGCATCACACTCTCTGTGGTCTACGATGTTGAAACAACAATTCACACAAAGTTTTTACACTGACCACAACAGCCGCACCTTGAGCCAGAATTAACCATCGCTGTCGTGTGAGACCACGTTGCTGAAATAGTCAGAACACAAATCTCGTTGCTGAAACAGCCCACGATTTGCGATGTTGAAACAACATACAACAACAGTAACAAGAAGATAAATAAAGAAGCTCTTACTCCAACCACAACAACAACACCTCACTCAACACCTTTTCAACTATTGTTATAGCATTCTGTTACGGGAGACCAGGATATCCTATTCCAGTATAGAGATTAGATTTGACTAAGAATAGGACTCAGATGTACACATGTAATTTGATGATCAAATTGTATCGAGGGGATTCTCCTCTTTAAATAAGAGGAAAACATCATTAGAGAGGACCTTCTTCTGGGATAAGAAAGGATTTACAGAGAAGGACGTGTTTTACTTCAGACATTGTAATATGATATAGTTGACAGATGAATAAAAGATTATTCTGAGCATTCCTTCCTAGTTCCTTTCGTTTCTGGGGAATCTTCTGAGAAGGGAGGGCCCACCTTCTTCAAAAGATTCACCCATTATCTCTATAGTGTGTTAGTGTTATTTTTGTTCATGCCTTGATTAAATTTTGTTTTGCTGAAACACTACTCTACTGAACTCTGTTTTGATGAAACTCTGTTTTACTGGTTGTTACATTGTTTTCATATAATTCATGCTTGGGTAACTGTTAATCATTCTAGTTAGCAATCCTGTTTGGTGAATTTATGAAAGTTTGATAATCAGGGACAGGTGTTGAAGATTCCTGATTGGGGAATAGGGTCTGGTTCTTTGTTAAGAGATAGTTATCCTTCATTGTGTGTCAATGATTTCGATTAGTAATGAGTTCATGAAAGTGTGATGATCAGAAATAGGTGTTGAAGATTCCTGCTTGGGGAATAGGGTCCAGTTATCTGTTACAGAATATTTGGTTGTTCCTTTTGCAGTAGCTTGAAGGATTTCTTTCCTAGGTTGTTATTTATTAATGTGATCCAGGATTCTTTGGATAATTATTTCTTTAAACTTTGAACTCTACAATAGGTAGGTTGCTTTCCTGTAATTCAAAGTAGAACTTCAGTTTGGTCAAGGCAAGGTGTGATTAATGTATTTTTACTACAAATCTAGATTGCTTTTGAGATTGAGCATATACAGTGTGTGATTACCTTTGAAATAAACAGACTTCCTTGGGTTGAC
The DNA here is from genome assembly GCA_009831015.1 of Picea engelmannii. NCBI lineage: Eukaryota > Viridiplantae > Streptophyta > Pinopsida > Pinales > Pinaceae > Picea > Picea engelmannii. The sequence goes on from ML801628.1 coordinate 307,197, forward strand.
AATTTATGTAGCACTTGATTGTTTAGTTAAATAAGAAATTACAGTGACCAACAGTTGGTGGATGATAAAATGGTAAAAGGGTGAGCAGGAACATGCACCCACATGAATGCATGCACATTTCTAGGAATGTGTATGCATTCTTGATGTTATAGGTTTGAAAAACCAAAAACCTCCACTCAATGTACCACATAGTCACATTCATAAGAATGCATGTGTGTTCCTAGGAATGCACATCT
>ML801629.1:6456-22449 GCA_009831015.1 Picea engelmannii
TTACAAAGTGGTATCAGAGCTCCAATTTTCAACAATGAGCCTAGATGGGCCAATTAGTGGAACGTAGAAGTGAAATTTATAGACTATGTAGGAAAATGTTTGACAAAATGCTATAAAAAGGATGTCTAAAATTCATTTGTTGAAATTACAGTAGTAAAATTGAGAGAAATTTCATGGGTAATGTGAAGAATTGAGCCTCTTTGGAAAAATTTGAACATAAGCAAATAGGATAAAATTGGGTATTGTTTTTTCCATATGATGATGTTGGCATGACGTGGAGGCCACCTCTCAACTAACGTGGTAGAATAAAGACATGTACTGTCACAGTGGGAGGTACATGTTGGACGGGATGACAGTTGGTGGGTGATGTGGAGCCATGTGGTAGGCTAAGTGTCAGTCCCATGAAACTGTGGTAAGATATTGGAATTTGTCTAAGTGTTGAGACTTCTTGGACATACTCATGAAAGGAACATTACAATATTATGAGTCAGGGAGTCTGCAAAGATGGAAAAATGGTTAAGTGTCAAGACTTTTTAGACAGACTTAAGTGTTAAGAAGTGGAAAAATGGTTAAGTGTTGAGACTTATCAAATGGACTCATGAAAGGAAGGTTACAAGATTATGATTTCGCGAGTCCGAGAACATGGAAAAATGGCTAAGTGTTGGAATTTCTTGGATGAACTTATGTGTTAAGAAGTGGAAAAATGGTTAAGTGTTGTGACTTATCAAACAAATTTATGAAAGGAAGGTTACAAGATTATGAGTCTGAGAGTCTGCAAAGATGGAAAAATGGATAAGTGTTGTGACTTCCCGTATGGACTTAAGTGTTAAGAAGTGGAAAAATGGTTAAGTGTTGAGACTTCTCAGAAGAACTTATGAAAGGAAGGTTACAAGATTATGAGTCTACGAGTCCATGAGCCTGCGTAGATGGAAAAATGGTTAAGTGTTGAGACTTCTCGGACAAACTTATGAAAGGAAGGTTACAAGGTTATGAGTTTGCGAGTCTACATAGATGGAAAAATGGCTAAGTGTTGATGGTGGGTTCATGGAAGGGTCTTGAACAAAAGAGTCTAGAAATCCACCTAGAAAATTGATCTAGGCAGTTAATTTCACAAGAAATTAGAAGAAGAATTATGATGCATTATTGGAACAAAATTGTGCATAATTTTAATTAATTTGTTAAATTATTTAGTCTAACAAATCTTGTTTCCTACACATTTTGCAGAGTTCAAAAAATTTAGATCAAAATAGGAGCAACATAAAGATCAACAAAATGGAAGATACACAAAGGACTTATAGCCATGAAGACGAAGTCATGGGGTTATATTTTAGTTTGAGTAATGAAGGTACAAATTCAAATGGACATGGAGAGGGAAAGGAGGAAAGAATGAACTTAGAAGAAACCATAAAAAGTCTCCAAAAGGATTTCCAAAGTTATAAATATGATAATGAGAGGCTTATGAAAGCCAAGGAGAAACAAGAAGGCTTCAACATCAAGTTAATGTAGATCTTGGACATAATATAAAATAATATGGATAAGGAGACCGAGTCAAGAAAATCAGGGAGTCACGGATCTCATGATGAGAGGAGAAGAACAAGAAGTGTTGGCAGGCATCACCATCACTCCCCTAGGAATTCAACTAGGAGAACACATATTAGCTCAAGTCCATCCCCTTTCGGGAAGCATAAGAGGAGGCATGTAATAGATGAGCTATAGGGAGAGATGAATAAAATCAAGTCTCCTACATTTGATGGTGAAAACAAGAAGGATAAGGATGAAAATACCTGGTTGTTGGGAATGAGGAAGTACTTCCAGTTACATAACTACTCCTCACAAGAAGGAATAATTACCATCTATCAGCTCAAAGGAAAAGAATCAATGTGGCGGGACCAATTTGTGTAGGTGCAACACATTGATGAGAAGAAGGTTACTTGCAGGGAATTCAGGAGGTATTTTCAAAAGAAATACTTCACCAAATTATACTATGATAAGAAAATGAAGGAGTTATTTGAACTCAATCTTGGGAGTATGACCATAGATGAGTATGAGAGAAGGTTTTTAGAGCTGTTGAAATATGTTTCTTTCATCAAGGATGAACAAGTTAAGATTCAGAGGTACCTGAGTGGGATGCCATATTTTATTAGTGATGAGATACAGTCTGATGATCCCAAGACACTAGAGGAAACTATAAGAAGGGATAAATTCCCTTGTGATCAACATAAAGGAAGACTAACTTTCCAAAGGGTGTGGAAAGATAAAAAGAAAAGTAAGATGGAACATAGGAAGAAGGGTACCAAGCCACCATTCTTCAGAAATAATTCTTAGGGACAACCAACCTCTACAGAACCAATAATGACATAGGAAATAGGGAAAAACCAAGGTAGCCACCTATTCAATTTTGGGATTGTGGAGGAGATCATTTGTTGAGAGATTTCCCTCACAGAGGTGAAAACATGAATAATTATTACAATGCACAACAAGATGAAAAAGTTGAGTACATGGGAAGAAATGTACCAAGGATCTATGCAGCTCTGGATAACAGGAAAGCTAATTTTCAGTCACATATGATTTAAGTGGAGGGTAAGATCAACAACCAACCCATTGCTATTTTAATTGATTCAGGAGCTAGTCATAGTTATCTAGATCCTAAGATGGTGGGAAGATTTCAATTTCCAAGAAGCAAGCTTGGAAAACCTTGGTTAGTGCATCTAGATACAGGAGATAAAAAGAAAATTAATGATATGGTTAAGGCATGTCTAATGGACATGAATAGACTGGGGACAAGATAATATTTCAATAACAAACCTTTGGGATCTATGATTTCCTCATAGGTATGGATTGGTTGGAAAAACTTCATGCTAGCCTAGATTTTTATAATAAGGCCTTTACTTGCTTGGATGAGGAGGGAAACTTGAGGATAGTTCAGGGATTTCCTAGGGAAATAACCATCAGAGAAGTTTTAGCCTTACAACTAAAAAAACATTTCAGGAAAATGTGTCAAATAATTACAACACATATGGAAGAGACACCTAAAGATAAGGTTCCAAGTATTGAAGATTATGCAGTCCTACAGAAGTTCGAATATGTATTTAAAGAAATATCATGATTTCCACCCAAGAGAGGTATTGATTTCTCCATTAATCTGATGCATAGAGCAACCCAAATATCCAAGACTCCTTATAGGATGAGAACTTGAGAACTAAAGGAATTGAAAATGAAACTTGAGGAGATTTTGAAGAAGGGGTATATATGCCCAAGTGTGTCACCTTGGGGTGTACCAGTGCTATTTTTGAAAAGTAAGGACGATACCTTGAGGCTTTGCATTGACTTTAGACAATTGAACAAGGTAAATGTGAAGAACAAGTACCCTTTTCCAAGGATAAACGACCTTTTTTATCAACTAAAAGATGTTAAGATATTCTCAAAGATTGATCTTAGGTTAGGCTATCATCAGATAAAAATTAAAGAAGAAGACATCAACAAGACTACCTTCAAAATAAGGTATGGTCATTATGAGTTCACAATGGTGTCGTTTGGGTTATCAAATGCACCAATTGTCTTCATGTGTTTAATGAATGGTATTTTCAGGGACTACTTATATAAGTTTGTCATTGTTTTCCTGGATGAAATTATTATATATTCTAAGTCTAAGGAACAACATGAGCAACACTTGAGGATGGTATTATAGGTATTGAGGGATCATCAATTGTATTCCAAATGGAGAAAATGCTCATTCTACCAGAAGCAAATTCGTTATTTGGGCCATACCATTTCAGGGGAAGGAATAGCAGTGGACCCATAAATGATAAAGGCCATTAAGGGGTGGCCAACACCAGGGAATATATATGAGGTGAGATAATTTATGGGACTTGTGGGTTACTACAGAAGGTTCATTGAAGGATTCTCAAATATTGCACACCCAATCACTTCCTTACAAAAGAAGGGTGTGAAGTTTGAGTGGACATCGGATTGTGAAAGGAGTTTCCAACACTTGAAACATTCACTGACAAGTGCTCCAATATTAAATATTTTTGATCCAAATGAAGACTTCACTGTATGCATTGATGCATGTAAAGAAGGACTTGGTGGAGTTCTTAGTCAGAATGGGCATTTGGTATACTATGAATCAAGGAAATTAAAGGAACATGAAAGACACTATGCTACTCATGATTTAGAATTGGCAGCCATAGTGCATGCCTTGAAGATGTGAAGGCATTAAATCATGGGGAGAATATTTGAATTAAGGACATACCATAGTGGTATGAAATATTTATTTGGACAACCAACTCTAAATTCCAAACAAAGTATATGGTTGTAACTTCTCAGTATATGAATTTGATATTAAGCATATCAAAGGTAAAGAGAACAAGGTGGCAGATGCACTCAACAGAAGGGTGCATGAGATGCATTTTACAACCATTAGCATGCACCAATTAGATTTGAAGGAAAGAATTCAAGAGGCTGCAAAATTAGATAAAAAATACATGGAGGTAAAGGAAAAATTTCAGTAAGGTAATTTGCAACAAAAAGGTGAAGAATATAAGATGGGAACGAATGAAATTATCATGTACAAGGGAAGAATTTATGTGCCAAATTCTGAGAAATTGAAAAATATGATTTTAAAAGAAATGCATAATGTACCTTATGTTGGACACCTAGGTTACCAAAAAACTATTGTAGATGTCAAGAGATAATATTATTGGCCAAGTATGAAGAAGGAGGTTTATGATTTTATTGCCAAGTGTTTGGAATGTCAAAAAGTCAAGGATGAGTGCATATTCTACAACCATTACCCATTACTGAGTGGAAATGGGAAGTTGTAACAAAGGAAATCATCACCAAGATGCCCAGAACAACCAATCAACATGATTCCATTATGGTGGTCGTGGATAAGCTTACTAAAGCTTCCCACTTTATTCCAGTAAAGCTCACTCACAAGGCATCCAACATTGTTGATATTTATATGAGATAAATTTCTTGACTTCATGGTATACCCAAGACAATTATGTCTGACAAAGATCCAAAATTTATATCAAATTTTTGGAAAGGATTATTCAAAGGATTTGGGACCAATCTGAACTTTAGCACAACCTATCATCTTGAGTCAAATGGAAAAATAGAGAGGGTGAATCAAGTGATAGAAGACATGCTAAGGATGTATGTGATGGATAAAACATCAAAATGGTAGGATTACTTTCATTTAGTGGAGTTTTATTATAACAATGGGTATCAATAATATCTAAAGATGAGCCCATTTGAGGAACTTTATGGCAGAAAATGTAATACACTAGTGAGCTGGGAAAACCTAGCAGACAAAGTGATGGTTGGACCAGAATTACTTAGGGAAATGGGCGGGAAAATAGTGAGAAGAAAATAGAATTTAAAGCCTACCCAAGATAGGAAGAAAATTTATGTTGATAAGGGTAGAACTCACATAGAGTTCAAAGTGGGTGATTGTGTGTTCTTGAAAGTAAAAGCCAAAAGAAGTTCTCTGAAGTTGGGAAATTGTTCAAATATGGTAGCTCGTTATTGTGGACTGTTTGAAATCATGGAGAGGATTGGTTCTATCGAATACATGCTTGAATTACGTGCATCAATGTGTATTCATAATGTATTCCATGTATCATTTCTTAAAAAATATGTACCTGATGTTAATCGTGTCATTGATTGGAATGTGATCCAGGTGGAGCAAGAAGGTGACTTTCCAGTGAAACTGGTTTGCATATTGGATCAGAAGATCAAGCAATGATCCATAGGGATAGTAAAGGTCCAATGGACCTGGTACAGTCCCAAGGATGCAAATTGGGAGCATAAGGATAAAATGTGGGAAAAATACCCACATATGTTTGAATACTTTTGAAGTTTTGATTGTATATGTGTATATACTACATTGAGGACAATGCATAAATAACTGGGAGGGGAATTTAATAACTTTAAGCCAAACCCAAATTGTACATATGTTGTATAGGATGGTGAGCCAAGATATTATAAGACATAGTACCTATGTGACTATTAGGATGGAGATCTTGTTTTGGCTAAAAGGCCAGTAAGCCTATTATTGTAATAGGTAAACACTCATATTTTAATAAAGTACATCACTACTGGTAACCTTCCACACAAAAGAGATGGGGGGATAAAATCCACTAGGATGGAAAAGGGGGCTAAGTGTATAATAAGGGGCTAAATTGAGGGATTAATCCCAAAGGAATATTATATTATTATTCCTAAACTCTAAAGTATGGATATAACTTTATGTTATCTTAAGTTCCTAGGGAAAGGGAATGAATTACAAGTGGGAAAAGGGAGCCCCTTGGGTTCCATGTGTCTTCAAGGACACATGAATAAATATTTTGGGATATAGTGTAATTCCCCATATTTTGGTGATTATTCATTAATGATTCTTACCGTTTTTCACTCATCCATGCTACCATCCATACTGGTATTTGATTCTGTTGCAGGTTGAAGAGTCAGGTTATCAGGTCCGTGGTTGAAGAAGCGGGTTGTCATGCCCATATGCATTTCTCTCCAAGTGATATATTTGGTTTTTGGAGAAAGCGGGTTGTTAGACCCATGAGAATTCACTTGAGGTGAGAGAAATGTTGGGAATTAGTTCCTAAGGTGCCAAGGTGAAACTATAGGGCTTCGAGACTCCCTGCCTGACATGTTGCTGAAGCCCTAGAAGGGAAGTGGGGCAACCGAGGGATTTTTGATAAGAGAAGGGGCACACTTCCTGGGGTGGAATGGGCATGTGGGGGATGAGGGACTGTAGGATGGTTTATAGAGGCTGAGCTACAACTACAGGGCTCAAAGACTTCCTTTTCGATGTGTTGTTGAAGCCCTATAAAGGGAAGTTGGCAGCCAAGGTAATGTTGAGCAAAGAAAGGGCACATTTCCTGATTTAGGATATGAATGTGGGGAATGAGAGAATATAGGCTGGTTTCTAGGATAGGCACCTGAATTTGATAATTGTTGTTGATTGTTATACCTTAGACGATTTAGAACTTCCTTTTCCTGGGTAGAGTTTAGCCCCATCTCGAGGGTGACACACTATTGAGTTTATGAGAAGTGTGGTCTATGGTTGGGAGGAAAGTGGACGGTCTGCATGTAGTTGGTGTTTAATTTATTAAAGATAAGTGTCTTTGTTTGTTTGTGAAAATGCTATGTTATGATTTATGATGTCCTGTTATGGAATTTCTATTGTCTATATGTATGAATTATTATTGTTGTATGTTGTTATTATTTCACTTAACTCTTTTCATATGAAAAACGTATCTGTATATTAATGGTATCAGAGTGGTAAAAGAGAGTTTTTCATGGCGTGGGCCATCCTATGTGGCTGGGTACATTTCAAAGTGATATCGATGCAATTTTGTTGAGTTGTTGCTAATGGGTACATTACATTTGCTCATATTATGGCCTAAGATATTTCCTTTTTTTATGGAAAATAAACACTTTTTGGGATTCAAGGATATTTCATACATTCTATACCTTTCAAAGACCTGTCTAAGGTGTTTGATGTGCCTTTCTCTTAATTTTTAATAAACTATTAGGTCATCTTCGTAGTCTACCATGAATTGTTTGATGAGATATTTGAAAGCATAGTCCATTTGTCTCTAGATTTTTTCACCTACATTATTTAATCTAAATGGCATTATATCATAATCATGTGTCCCCCATGGTGTTATGAATGTAGTTTTTGATCTATCTTCCTCAACTAAGAGAATTTGATTATATCCTGAAAATTCATCCAACATGAACATCAGTGCAGAACTGGTAACCTATTGCAATAACATTTCCATATTAGGGAGTGGGTAATTATCTTTAATGATTGCTCGATTGATATCTATGAAATGAGCGCAAAGGTAAATTTCACCATTCTTATTTCTTACTACTATAGGATTTGAGAGCCATTCTAAATGTCTGATAGAAAAAAATGTACATTCCTTTTTAAATTTTTCCAGTTCTATCTTCACTAGAGGTTTTATCTTGGGATTTATGATTCTTAATTTTTTCTTGAAATATTTTAATCCCTCTTTGAGTGGTATGATATGCTAGAATATGGAATTGTCATATTCCTTTAATTACTCACAAATCCAAACAAAAATTTCCGAAAATGATTTGAAAAGATAAGTATATTGATCAAATTCTCCAGTAGTGCAACTGGTAGAATCATAAGTACCAATGTTGATATTTCGTGTCTCTTGAACTTTCCTGATAGATGGTTCTTCTTTTGGGTCAAGAATAATTGTTTGGTCATCTCTTGTGAAAAGGGATTCCGAGCTAACATAGTACTTGGGAGTAAGTATATGATTTTGATTATGAATTTCCTTCTGAGGATTTTGATTTTATTCTAAATCATTCAATATCATTGAATCATTATCAATGAGGAAGCTTGCCATATGTTCATCATTTTAAAATACTTGAAAATATTCTTGGTTATCAAGTATTGAAGGCCGAAAAATTGTCTTTACATGAAAAGGTACTTTGACTTTGAGAATCTTGTGAATTAAAAAGAGACGCAGCTACTGCTAATGAATCTGCTTTTTGATTATTTTATCTACGGATGAAATAGATATTGAAAGAATTTAAATAATTTATGAGTTCACAAACTCTTCTTGCATAATGCTTTAATTTTTCTTTCTCAAATCTATACTTCTTCCTAATATGGTTGATAACTAACTCTGAATCACTAGTAACTACTAGATTTTCAAATTTCATTTGAAGGGAAAGAATCATCCCTTGAATTAGTGCCTCATATTCTAGTTCATTGTTGGTACATGGGAATTCAAATTTGATAGGATGTGAATAGATACTAGACTGAGATATTTTAAAAACAATACTAGCTCCATTCCCATACTTGGAACAAGCTCCATCAAATGACATTTTCCAAAATCCTTGGAAAGAGTTTTCTTCATCATGCTTTGGTAGACTTATTTGTTCTATACTAAAAAAAAACATAATTCCCAATTTGAACATCAACATAATTTTTCATTACTTCATTTTATTTTTTCTCAAGTGATATGGGTTTTCTATGCTCTCGAGGAAATCTAATCATAGTCCCATCTTTATTTGGAGGCCTCATGCAACTTTCATCATTCATGATATATCCTCCAATTAATGAGCACCAATATATTCCCAACACAACGCCATCTACTCGAGGAAAATCAACAACTATAATAGTGACAATTGTATTGATATGAGGGGTTGTAGTTATCTGTGCACACAAATATTTTATTTCACCATAGGTTGAGACTTTTCTTGAATGTATGGAATATATGCTCTCACTAGTTTCGTAATACCTCGTGCATTCAATTCCAAGTGATTCCATTACTGATAAATGAATTATATTGTTAGTGACTCCACTATCAACCAAACACTTATGTAATATGAAATCAAGATTTTCTATTGATATGTAAAATGGTGGAACTTTGCCCCTTGGTCTTCTTGACTAAACATTTTGTTGTTGCCTTGTATTCATCTCAATTTCTTCTATTGTTGAATTTGTGTCATCCAATATCTTCAAGATATTTTCTCTTTGTTGAGGTATCTTAACCACCTCCATGAATGGTAACGTAATTCTGAGCTTGGCTCGTTCATCAACTAGATTATAATTCATTGGTAAGGATTCTTCATTTGATTTAAAACTAGTTATTGTTTTGTTGTCTCTAGAACATTAGATTTTGTCTTTTATTTTTTAGTCTGATCCAAATTTACTAACTTTCTTTCTTGTTTGGACAAAATTATCTTGTACAAGTTCTGAATTTTCTTTTCCATCAAAGATATAAAAATATAATTATGATCCTTCATCCATTTGTACTGATTACAAAACTTGATCTTGGTTAACATCAATTTTTTGGTCAAATCTTTCAAAATTATCTTCCTCTACAATTTCTTCTAACATAGAAAAATTTGGATTTGGAACTGTGGGTGCTCTTAGTCTATGTTCTTAAACTCTATAATTTCTTGTTCTCTAATCTTGTAATGGAGCTCTCATGTTCAGATTAGGTGGAACAAGATTCACACCTCTCATGAGTCTAGTAATCTCATTATGCATTTTCCTAATCATTCTACTCATTTGATCCATTTCTATCTTTTGTCTTGTTTCTTAGGAATCTCTAGGATCATTTTTGACATTATGGGGAGCACCTTAGATAATTCCTCCACCAATTCCTCGATTCTTAGAACTTCTTGAAGTAGATGATTCTGGAGGTGATATGGACAAACTAGCCATTTTACTTTGTACTTTTCCAAGTATGATCTCAGGATCAACATTGGTCTCTAACATATGTTCTTCCATTTCTGTTTCCTTTTTTATAGCTGCATGTAGATAATTTATTTGTGAATATCTGATCGCATAATTCACATTTGTGGGAATTGTATTCTTATAACACCCAAATATGATAGGATCATTAGGTCGTTTTTCTTATGGGATTTGATTTAAAGTCTTGAAGAATCATAAATTGAAATCCCTAATTCTTTCTCCCTTTTTTAGATGAATTTGGGAAAATTGAGTAAAGAGAGTATGATATGCAATAGGAGGTGCACACATGGTCATGGTCATGAACATGTTTTCCAAATAATCAAATGATCTAATCGATTGAGCTGGTAAATAAAGATACCATTCATAAGATGGACCTATCAAGGTTTGCAGAAAGACTTTGGCCATTACATCATCTTGTTCAATCAAATGAATATCAAAGACACTTAAAAACTAATCCATATGTATTTTTGGATCCATTATCCCATCACCTAATAATATAGGAAAGACTCCTTGAGGTAGCTTTGGCAATGAGTGTTTTTCTCCACATAAAGTAAGTGGGTTGGGTCTAGCCCTTCTTCTTGTATTTTTGTGTCTATTATTTCCTTCCCTTTCTACATTTGGAATTTTTTTCTTAGTTCTTCTCGATCTCTCATGATTAGTGTTTCACTCATTTAGGATTTCAAACCTTGACCAACTTTGTGGAGTATAAGTTTATTACTTTTACTTCTTGTTAGTGGACCTTTATAAGGTTCCAATTTTTCTTGGATTCACAATTGTCTTCTTTGTCTTAGGGATATTTATCTTTCTTCTTCTTGGAAAATAACTTCCCAAGTTGTTTTGAGTTCAACATGACTTTTGTTTGTTTAATCTCTAGGTCATACAACTAATGCATAATACTTATTTAATATCTTAATCCAATTTGTATTTGAGGTTAGGTAGGTTCAAGTAGAGTCATTAGCTTTCTGGTCGGTGAAACCAAACTTTTGTTTTCCCCAGTATGGTCACCACAAATGTTGATCTTAAATATTATTTTATGGTCTTTGAGTCAACCTCACGAGGATATAATCCCCTTGTGTTTTTAAAGAGGTGGTACTCCTCTATTTCAAATAAAATACAAGAACAAAATAAAATGCCTGAGAAGGACTAGACTATTGGAGATACTTCACACACACCTAAGATTTATTTTTCCTAAGGTTTTCCCTATGTTTATTAGTCATTATCTAGTCTCCTATAGTTTAGGAAGAATATTACTCTAGGATAACATTCTCTTCAGTTCACACTTCAGTTTGATCAGTTGAGTGGATTCTAGATGCCACATTAGGATTATCACCATGCAACATTTGGATCATCACCAAATAATGTGCATTGTCCTTGGGATAATCACCATACTAGCACATTACTCATGATTCCATGATATCCTCCTCACTTCACTCTATTTTAGTCAATTAACTGAAGACCGAGAGACTAGTTAACTCAAACTAGGTGGCAGTTCACTCCCGTAACTACCTGAGAGACTAGACTAGGTGGTAGTTTACTCTCGTAACTGTTGGTGTATGTACATATCACTCTATACCACCACTATGCCACATTAGCTTCTCCCCCAATGCACATTAGTTGATTTATACAAAGTATATCATGTGAAAATTATCATTCATTAATTTGGTTAATGAGAATTCTTCCATTCTCTCTCTCTTGCTTCTCTTTTCTCATATTTTCTCTGTAAATTGTGTATGTAATTTTCTAGCTAGATATAATCTATGTGGGTTCAACACATTTACATGGTATCATATCTAACATACTTCTAGGGAAAATACACACCAAGTTATTTTTGTAGGTATCGAAGATTAAAGACAACGAAAAAATAGAATTTCCAAAAGAATTCATTCTTACACTGTACAATTTCTTTGCATGGAAGGAGAAGATGATAATGCATCTTCAAGGAAGAGGATTATACATGTTAACCATGAACACAAAAACTGAACCAACATCAACCATATAAAAATTCAAGTATCTAAATCGAATGGATGAAACGTTTGGAACTATTTTAAGTCTCATTTCTCCTAAACTCCTCTTTCACATATCCTCCTGTAAAACCCCCAATGAATCATGGACCACCATGGAAGGGATTTTTGGAAAATAGGATGAGATGAGGGGACACATGCTCGAGGTGGAATTGCTCACTTTGGATCCAAAAAGATTCGTCAATCTCCAATATTTCTTTACCAAATATAAGGATTTGTTGTCACAACTCAAGGTTTGCGGGGTTGATAAATATAAGGAGGAGAAAAAAATGGTTCTTACGATTCTCTCCAAACTTGTTCTAGAATACTCAGTGTTTTTATCTACATTTCATTTAGTTAGGCTTACCTTTGGAGTCACCTGGACAATGCCCTCCCTTGAGGCCTTTATTGAGTCTTTGACACGAGAGTAGAATAAGATCATCAATATGGGAAAAATCAAAGGCCCAAAGAAGCATGCACTTACTGTGCAAGATGGCAGTGGTCATCAATATCAGAAATATAAATACAAAGACAAAATTAAAGCACATGAAAATCCAAAGAAGGAAGGGTACTCAAAACCCTTCAACGATGCCTTTAGATCCAAAGGTGGAAAGGGAAGAAAAGGGGAGAAATTCACTTACTTCCATAAAGGATTCCATCCAGAATCCACATGTATGCAGAAATAGATAGATAAAATGGCCCAAATACTTCAACAAAACAACCTTGGAGATCGCATCCCCGAGGGTGCCAAGAAGAAGAATCCAGAAGATCAAAATTTCAAGAAAGGCAATTCTAGCCATGCTTTGATTATCATGAATTCCTTTCCCGATGCTTGATCGTAGATTCAGGTGCATCACACCACATGGCTGCCACAAAAGAGGTATATTATTCATTTGGTGCATGCAAAGGTCCTCCTATTCTGATGGGGGACAAATCTCCAGTCGAGGTCATCAACAAAGGAAGAATTGAACTCACAAATGGAAGCTTCGAGAATGTTCTACATGTTCCCAAAATTTTCGTCAATATTCTCTTTGTGTATCAGATGAAAAAATCTGGCATTGGAAAGAGAGTCATATTCACACCCGATGAAGTGGATATCTATGACATGCAAACCAATTCCACGGTTTTTACCGGTGAGGTAAATCATCAATCTAGACTCTACACATTTTCTGAACTTATTGAACCAGATTCTACATTACTGCTTACCCTTCCTAATGAAAGTAGTAGGATATGGAATGAAATGTTTGGGCATTTAAAGTTCATATATATGCAACAAATTAGCAAGTAGGGAATGGTTGATGGTCTACCTGACATCCACTTCTCCAAAAGAATTTGTGAGGAATGTGTTCTTGGAAAACACTCTCAAGAGAAATTCGACAAAGGAAAGACTTAGAAGGCTTCCTTTCCTTTAGATTTGATCCATAGTGAACTCATGGGCCCTTTTCCGCATCCATCAATCAGTAAATCAAGGTACATTCTCATTTTTGTTGATGATTTCTCACGATTCACAGGGATTTTCTTTCTCAGGAAAAAATCATAGGTCTTTCAACACCTCAAAGATTTCAAATCCCTTATTGAGACACAGTCAGGAAAGAAAATCAAAGTCCTACGAACAGATAACATGGGAGAGTATGTCAACCATGAGATACAAAATATTTTTCATGAGGTAGGGATTCAGTTGTAGCACACGATTCCCTATACTCCGCAGCAAAACAGAGTTGAGTGGAAAAATAGATCTCTAAAAGAGATGGAATCTTGCATGCTACATGGAAAGTCACTTCCATATATATTATGGTATGAAGCACTTAATTGTTCAACCTACATCAAAAACATATCTCCCGATAGATTTGTCAAGGATAAGACCCCCTGCGAGGCTTGAAGCTGCCTCAAACTGGAAGTGACCCACATCTGTATTTTCAGTTCACGTGCATGGGCCAAGATTCCTTTTGAGAAAAGGACGACACTTGATCCACATAACACATAGTGTATATTTTTTGGATACCCTGACGGTGAGAAGGGATACAAACTCATTAATCTTTCCTCGAACCGGCTCATTATTGAGCGTAGTGTCCAATTCAAGGAAAGTGTCTTGCATGTAGCTCAACAACCACATGCAAACACTTTTATTCTTCCACCTGTCAGAGATGATGAGAATGAACATGCTGACTCGTATTCAGATAAGAGTTTTGATTCATATGATCCAAATATAGAGTCAGTACAATCAGATGTAGAGTTAGTGCATTTAGATGTAGATGCAGAGCTAGAGAAGAGGCCCAAGTGGGCCAATACTACTCTTCAGGATGCAGGAGATCTTGTTGGGGATCCAACTGATACTAGGAGGACTCAATCTGATTTTGAGGAGCCTCCTCTTGCACTAACTACCACTAAATCAATGCCACCTAGGCATCTTTTCTTGGTTCATTCTTTAGATCCACATTCCTATGGAAAGGCTGTTGGAAATCCCTTTTTGGAATCCTCCATGCATGAGGAGTACAACTCTGTCCTCGAGAAATAGACTTGGGGTATGGTTCCCCTTCATTCAGGAAGGAAAATTTTTAGGTGCAGATGTGTCTACAGGACCAAGAGCGCAACAAATTGACATGCTAGAAGATACAAAGCCAAGCTAGTTTCCAAAGGCTTTCAACAGGTGCATTTCATTGACTATGATGAGACCTTTTCTCTAGTAGCAAAGATGGATTCCATACATTTTTCACTTGCCATTGAAATAGCCAAGGGATGGGAATTCCATCAAATGGACGTGAAGAATGCATTTCTTCACGACGATCTCTCTAAGGAGATATATATGGAGCATACCTAGGGATTTATGCAGGATTCATCTTTGGTTTGTCGACTAAAGAAGTCTCTTTATGGAATCAAGCATGTTTCGAGGGAATGGTATGCCAAGATGGAATCCTACCTGCTATCACATAAATTTATACGTTGTAAGTCAGACCCGAATGTTTACATGCTCAGGATGGTTGATTCACTTCTACTCCTATTTTTGTATGTTGATGATTTGTTGATCATTGATTGCTCGAATTCAATGATTGTTGTAGTTGCTGGACACACCTACCGCACTTAGAGGGGGGGGGTGAATGAGTGTGGGGCTCTTTTTCCCATAACTTCCCTCTTGCACAAAAACTCATCAATTAGCATTCAACATTTATTCATTACCCATTGTTGTCATTTATAACCAGTTAGATGTGAGCACATATCAGCAACATATATAAGCAATATATCATCAACAAGTCATCACCACAATGAACACAAAGAACACAAGATGTATGTACAATTTTCTTTTTATTACGGACTACAATCCTTGGGGTTTATCAGCAACAACTGAATAGAGTACAACTCTACAAGAGCACCATATCTATATGCAAGACTCATCTTGCATTCTCAGCACCAACTGATATGAGGCAACAATCCTCAACAGATATCAATCTGTACCATAAACAAGAGCATCAACCATGCACCAACCTGTGCCAAACAACTTGTAATCAACCTGTGCCATAAACAAGTGCATCCAACCATGTACCAAGTATATACCAATCATGTGTCAACCACTCATCAACAATGACTCATTAATTATGTACCAACATCATCAACTATACACCTCATGTATGTGCCAACTCATCAACTACTTGTCTCAACCATGTATTCAACATGTACCTCAACCAAAAGCCCTCATCAATTTCATCATCAAAATCTGATTTGTAGCTCTGTAATAGA
>ML801629.1:24829-70306 GCA_009831015.1 Picea engelmannii
CACCATTATCTCATGTTTGGTATTTATTTCGAATAACTCATTATCCATATCTCTTAGGTCTATACTTGATTGGTGTAACATGTCATCTACCTCATCATTTTTGTTGATATATCTGGCTAGCCATCTTTCAACTTCTTCCTTGGAGAATTCTATTGAGTAAGTGAACTCACTCACCCATGCAAATTTTAATATATCAAGTTGTTCTAATAATTGATATTTAGATAAAAGTATTGTGTCCATTAATAAATTTGGGCTATCGAGTTCCTTTGTGAGATCAACAAGTTTAAAGAAATGGTCACCTCTTTTACTCTTCACAACATCTAGCTCATTTATCATTTCTATTAAATATTTTATTATTTTCAACCAACAAGAATTAATTTGTTTCATCCAGATGTTATAATGAAGGTTTTGTTCTGTTATATGGATATCACTTAAACTTTAAAGTCTAGCAAAAATGTTCCGACAACGAATTTGTAAAAACCTTTATCGCTTTCCATATCTTTTTGGAGATATTATTTGAAATGTGTAATCCTCATCGAAAATTTGGTGGATATTTGTGCAAGATCCCATATTTCTTGGATTAAATTATTCCTTTTTGTATCCCATCTCCAACATACTTTATTACTGCTAACATCAAACTAAGTGAACCTTTCCACTTATTATTTCTTTCTGGAATATCCTCTAAGGTAGGTGCTAGTTGAATTGTGTTTAATGGCTCAACAAACAATGCTCTTGGAATTAGAGTTGCCTCTAATTCCTTAATTTTTTTCTTTAAAACTAAATTTTCCTTTTCTATGTTACATATAGATTCTTTCAATTCTTCTCTAGTTGCTTCATGAAACTATACAATATTTGAGGGTGCAACCCCATGGAAATCGATTTATGATTTCCATTTCTCGGACATTTTCTTGTTTTTATTGTTTACCCTTTCAATTAACAATTTTTTTAGAATTTCTATTGTAGGCCGCATGGTGAAGTGTTACCGAATCCTCTTCAAATATTTTTGGTTCTTGAGTGACCATAGCTTTAACAATTTCTTGGGTTTTTAGAAATTGTTATTCAGACCAGTTGGGTTCTTCGATAATGTCATCTACATCCATCGTCCAGGGAATTTCTTGAATTTTAGGTATTTCTAACCCTGTTTTCTGGGTCTCTCTTTTTCTTTTAGCAAAGGTATGTAAAACATGGGATTTTTCAAGATTTTTCTTTGTTGGGTCCTTATCACCACGATCATCTGGGTTTCTGACAATTTTTTTCCTTGTTTCCAAACCACATCTTCTTGGTTTTTTCCTTGTTGGGATACTTCTTTGAGACACAATCAGAGAATTGGGCTTTTTATTTATTACTTCTCTTCCTTGTTGTCGATAGCACTCATTGGTGCTAGATAATTCTTCCATATCATTCATAGCTTCGTTTACTAAGGTCTCATGGAGATTCAAATTATCCCCACCTCCTTCTTTAAATTGTTCAATCTTGGTAAAATAAGAGGAATAGTCGACTAGGGACATATGTGCAATAAATAAATCATTAGGTTTAAATCCCTCAATGCATTATGCTTCATTCAGGCCAAGTTGGTCAAATTGACCTACAAATTCATCCAAATGGGAGATGTGTTTTACAACAACTTCTCTGACTTTCCAAGGAAATGGGATGAATTTCTTTTTTCTTTTTTCATTAAAGAAATGGGCCCAAGATTTATATTGCTTGCAAAATTCTATAACAAAATGTCTATTAGATACATAAAAAGGAAGGAAAAATGATTTCTCTTCGAAAACAAATGACCTTATAATGAAAAAATCTTTTGTAGTTTCAAAAAATCCTTTTTGTGAGAGAAAAGTGGATGTATCAAGTGACAATCTTGACGCGTTAGGGGTGAAGATTAATTTTTTTAATTCTGAGATGAAATTGTTGTGGACCAGGTACAAATGATACTGAGCCTTGTGCCTCAAGTATGGATACCAGGTGAAGACTGGTTCTATCTTAAATTTGAAACTTCTTTCCTTTTGGAATTCCTCAAAACCATGGCGGAAGGTTATGGAGAAAATCAAATAAGATGTCATGTAGAATTTTTCCGATCTTCTTCAGACCACCTAGTTGAAAAGAGAGTTCATTGGAAATAATGTGACCCCAATCAATGAGGGAATATTCATGCACAATGAAGTGGAGGATATACATTATATTTATCAGCATAGAGGTTGTGGATTCCAAGACAATCACGTGAGAAAACAACCAGGTGAATTCCTTGTAGGGATACTTTAAGGAACTTACCTCATTCTTAGAAGCATTGGTATTATTTCGTGGGTCTACCAAATATTTATTGAGGAGCTCTTATCCTCCTATGTGTTCTTTGAGAAATTAGTTGAATTCTTCACCTTTAAATTACATGGTAGGATTTGGGATTCGTAACATTCTTGTGAACACAGAAGGAGATAAGAAAATAGGTTGCTTCCTTTGAAGCTTCATTATTCTCCTCTCTGAATTGAATTTATATCTACACCACATAACTAACTCTTTGAAGTCTATCACCTTTGGAACATAACCAACCAGAGATACACCCAAGGTCTAGACCTAGTTTGTTTTCTTCTTGGAATAAGGGAGGGCCTTGTAATACTTGTAATCTTGTGACCACTGGAACTCTTGGTCTTCACGTTCGAGCTTATTTAGTGTATCTCCACAATACAACTCTTTTCTCCTACTTGACATTATTTACACAGCTTTTTACTCTTATCAATAGGTGGCGCTATTGTCAATATAACATTTTACAACTTGGAATATTAGTTATTTATTTAATTTACCACATATTTCCTTGATGATTAATCACCATAGATATTATTTCAAAGTTTTTAGTGTTGATACTTAGAACACATCACCAAAAGACTTCATCCTCCCTTGAAATCTGACCTTGTTTACTTCAGATTTCCTCTGAAATTTGACTCATGTATATTTAAAATGAATGTATAATGATATGTATTTATACCCTTTATGTCACTTCCTTTTAACATTAGGGCCAACCTGGCACTTTCTTATTTTGTAATTATTTTCTTTAATTATCTCCAGGGCTGACTTGTACTTCCTTCTTCAATTCACTTTGTCATCTTCAAAAATTCATTTCTCCTCAACCATGAGGATCCACATGACGTTCCACCTACCACCAAAAACAACATGATGTATACTATCCATCCATGGGTGTTTTGTCTGCATGTGCACTGTCCTTCATGTCCAAATACCTTCATCAATCTTGCAGTCCAAAACCAATGACTAGGGTTGACATCAATGACAACAACCAATCTTCCAACAATCTCCCCCTTTGTAATTGATGGCAACACTCATGCTCCCCCAGCCATCATGATCCCAATTTATCTCCCCCTTTGACATCAATGGAAAAGGGTAGGGCTGCTCCCCCTGTGTTTAATGGAAAAAGGTAACTCTCTTCTTTGGGGTTGCTCCCCCTGAACATATAGCACATAATAACACTTAATTTTTATGGTCTCTTTCTTCCTTGGATATTTTTTGTGGATTTAGGACGTATATGTTACTTGGTCTTATTGTTGCAGTTGCAACCAATCTTCCTTAACCTTCTTCTTTGATTTTGCATCTTTGTGAGTCAAACGTGAGAGTATATCCTTGATCACACATTTTACTAACACTGAGTAGATTATGCTTCAAGTCTTCAACCAATAGGACATTCTTTGCTTTTACATTTTTTCTTCCAAGCTCTACTACACCTTTTCAAATTATTTTGGCAGATGAGTCATCTCCAAATGTAGCATTGCCACCCTTTCTCTTCAATTTGATGAATTTGTCTTGATCCCCGTTCATGTGTGAAGAACATCCACTGTCTATGTACCATTCGTCTTCTTCTTTACATTCTTCAACGGTCAATGCTATTCGACAATATTCATTGTTTGGAATCTCTTTCCTTCTCCATACTATGGTTGGCATAGGGACATATTCATTCATATATCGACAAACTCGTGCTTTGTGACCAAGATAATTACATTTGTAGCATACAATATTTTTGTCCATCAATGGGGAAAATGAATTATAACTTCTGTTGACAAATCTACGATTATTTCCATATCTTCTATTTACACCATTCATGTTTCTTGCATAGTTGTTCTTTTCATTGATTATGAAATTAATTGCTTTATGTCCAAAATTTTTGCAAGTATAAAAATGACCAAGAAAGAAATTTTGATACCTGGGAGTAAGTGACCTTATTTGTGATGTAGTCCATCTGGATTCATGATCTACTCTTCTATAGTTTCCTTCATACTGATTGAAGCTTCTTTGATTCTTGAAGGTAGGAGGTCATCTTGGATATTCATCTCTTTTGTAATCATTCCTTCTTTCTGGTATCCTGGTCCACTTCTCATCAACTGTCTATGTAGCTCTTTATTCAACCTTCTTGTTGGTATTTGCATATTCTTTGTATGAAGTTTCACCCATGCATGCAAGATGTGTTAAGTATTTTGGCACTTGAGAGTTTCTTAAGCTATTCCTCAATGAGACAAATTCTTGTTCAAGTTTCTCACAATCTTCGTCTTTCTTCATCATTTGGACATTCCTTACTTCTCCTATTCTTCTTTCTTCTTCAAGTAGAGTTTTCAAGGAAATGGTTTCTTCTCTCAGTTTCTGAAAGCCTTCTAATTGTTTCTTCAAGCTTACAACTGTATTTTCACAACTACCCAATTTACTTCTTAGTTTTCTATGCGTGTCTTTGAGCTTACTATTTTCAATCTCAACATGCTTCATTTTTTTAAGATTCTCATCTTCTTGTTGAATGATTTCTGCTTCATGATTTTCTTCTTCTTCATTGGAATTTTCTTCTTCAGTGTTATCTCTTTCAATCCTTGTATGAGGACATTCAAATTCAACATGTCCTACTCCTTCACAATTAAATCAAAAGAACTGACCTCTATTTGCTTCTTTGAAATATGAGATGTTGTAATTTGCTTCAACTTCTTCTTCTTCTGCTTCTTCCCTTGCATAAAGGTCTTGTAGCTTGTCCCAAAGATCTTTTGTTGATGCACATGATCCCACCTTGGATTTCACTGAATTTGTCAATCCATCCAGGATGGTATCTATTGCCAATTTGTTGTTCCTTTTTGCTTCCTTTTGAGCTGGAGTCTTTGGTTTCTTCAAAGCATTGTAACCTGAAGCAAATGAGAACCAAACATCTTCCCCAAGAACTTTCAAGTAAGTTTCCATTCTATTACTCCAGTATTCAAAATTGCTTCCATCAAATGGTGGAATCCCATTTGGAATGTTGTATTCCATTTCTTCTTAGGATATTCCTTCTAGTGGTTAAACTGTACTGAAGGTAACCCGCTCTAAAACCAATTTTTGATACTTAGAACACATCACCAAAAGACTTCATCCTCCCTTGAAATCCAACCTTCTTTACTTCAGATTTCCTCTGAAATTTGATTTCTGTATATTTAAAATGAATGTATAATGATATGTATTTATACCCTTTATGTCACTTCCTTTTAACATTAGGGCCGACCTGATACTTTCTTATTTTGTAATTCTTTTCTTTAATTATCTTCAAGGCCGACTTGTACTTCCTTCTTTGATTCACTTTGTCATCTTCACAAAATCATTTCTCCTCAACCATGAGGATCCACGTGACGTGCCACCTAACACCATAAACACCATGATGTATACTTTCCATCCATGGGTGTTGTGTTTGCATGTGCACTGTCTTTCATGTCCAAACACTTTCATCAATATTGAGGTCCAAAACCAATGAATATGGTTGACATCAATGACAACAACCGATCTTCCAACAGTCGGTCTGCATGACAAGATTTTGAATTTATTACAAGGCTTTGTGAAATATTCTCCACTTTAATAATGACATTATGTTCACACAAGTGGTGGCTTATGTGGCATAGAGAAATCATGGGGGAAATAAATGTGATTGGGAAATGGTGATGTGATATCATGGAATATGGAAAATGGTTAAGCATGGAAGTTTGAAAAGAGGAATAGAGAGTGCATTATGGTGAAGACAAGATTTTGAGATGCTAGACATAAGACACGAGGAGATGGAAAATATGAAAGGGAAAGACTCCCGCATCCGCAATGAGAAAATATGCTAAGTATGGGAAAATGTTATTTTAAGGGTTGTGAAAGTGAAAGAGTGATTCTGAGGAACGTGGGACTACTAGTTGCGTGACACAAGGCATGAGAAAAAGGTAAATGGATAGATGGGTGTCTCGCATCCACATTCTAAGAAAATGGCTAAGTATGAAAAAAATGTAATAGGTTTGTTTTGAGGGACATGAATATATATGGGTCATTCTAAGTGTTGCGCGATTGTGAGACATGAGACATAAGGAAGTTTTGTGACAGGAACATGTTGGTCTCCTACAAAGGGACTCCCACATTAGTTGAAAAATGACTAAGTGTCAAAATTTTGAAGGAAGAAAAATGACTAAGTATATATACAAGGGCTTGTGGGTCTGCAGACCTAGGAATTTGATGGTAGTGTGACCTACAAGCCACATTTGAAAGGATAAAACCACTAAGTAAGGAGGATTTGAGAAGCACAAAAAATCAAGGGAAAAAGACTAAGGATGCTTGTATATGTACTAACATTGATCAACAAATGTGGATCAACAAGAGGATCATACAATTATCAATTAAGTGATATACAAAGTACAAACCATATATTGGAGGGAAAGGGGGCTTACTTCAAAGAAATGTCTTTTATATGAAATGTTGGGCTAAAATAAGGTTTCTTTTACAGGGTATTCTTAGTCAATATATGTGGTCGATGCAAGGTCAAATATTTAACAAACATAAGATACCTACTTTATCCCTTCACATGTGAATGGTCCAACATGATAACCCATCAATATTATGAAAAAAATGTGGAGGATAATATTGTAGACATAAATACAATAAACTTTTCCCATTGAACATATTATTTATGGAAAAATGTATAAAAAGTGCTTTGAGTTTACTTGCAAAACTAGACTTGTACAGGTCTGGTGCAGTTTCTTATATGCCAATGTATTCATGAAAACATTTTGGGCATTGAAAGAAACTAAATACTTCTTGAAATGGACCATAAAAAATTGCTACGCTCGAATATGAATTGAAAGATAAAAGGTAGAGTGAACTGGAGAAAAATTAATATCGTACATAGCTAAAGTAAATAATTTAATCAATGAACTAATGTTACATAACTATACTATAATTTGCACCATCAAATAGACCACATACCATTGCTATGAAGTTACAAAATTACTCTCAAACTTGTACTATAGAAACCCAACTTTATACGCCCACAATTATATTATGCTATGACTGAGTCGGTTTGAATTCATTATTGTGTGAGGAGGAGGATCTTTGCAATCATAAACTGGCTCAGTAAACAAGCAAGCTTCAAACCCTAACAATCTTCAAACAAAAAAATGAGCTAGCATATTTTTGTTCCATCACCTTAAATCCAAAAAATACACTTCTCATGCATTAACTTTCATGTTGCATGAAAGTATTGAGACTAGCAATGCTCATTAATGCAAGCAACCATATCACATAAGAAAATAGTGTATATCAACAAAAATCAATCAAATGTCATGACATGGGTTATAAACTATCCACTTTAAAACTTTCAATTATTCAATAGTTTTGACTCCTATATCACCCAAATATTCATAATGCTTTGTGTTGATTCCATGCCAAAAATATAATGAAGAACCACAATTTTGTCCACATTATCATATAATTCTCCATTTCATAGATATGAATTATGACCCATTATTATCACAAAAATGAAATGATACCCTTTAAAGTCCATTGGATAACCTTCCTAGTGGGACCCCTGACAAACCTTAGTGAATTAATGATTAGGTTTTAGTCTTGCATTCATTTGCAGGATTTTATAAAGGTTGGGCCATAAATTGGGTCAACGCGTTATATGTTGTTTCATTTTTGTCCAAGCAAAGAAGGAATTACAAAAGGGGGTAGTACATGAAATTTGAAAATGTGTGTAGTTCATTCATAACAACTAGTTTTCCAAAATTTTCTAGGAATTTTTCGCAAATGATTTCGAAGAGGAAATGGGAACTTAGTTGGCTTATGGTTAGCAATCAAAGTTGGAGGTCATGAAAAAGTAACTGAAATGAGAACCTAAGTTATCTCCTCCAATATGTTCTTGGGAACATGAAAGATGAATTTAGAAGCTACTTCATATAAATCTAGGAACTAAATTCTCTCACCCTTTGTTTCTTTCCCTCAACTATGTGTTGGGTGCATTAGTATTGATACCCTTTAATAATTTTTTAATAATTATTTATTAACTTTATTGATCAACCAAAAAATGTAGTAAATAACATCAATAAATATAAACTTAAATTGCAAATTACAAGTTTTATATGAATATTGATTTAGAGCACCAACTCTAGGAGACAACAATCCCCTTGTTCAGGGAAATAACCCTAAGAATCTCCAACTCCCTCTTTGTTTCAGGGCTCCAACCCTAGGAAGAAAAAACTCCCTTGTTTTACGGAACCAACCCTAGGAAGCACCAATTCCCTTGTTTTAGGGCACCAACCCCAGGAAGCACTGACTCCCTGTCTTAAACTTTTATTTAGTAAAGGATACTAATCCTTCCTTTCTCCTCCCTTCCACCCTCACTTCATAAGTATATTTGTCTTTCTTCCTTGGACTATGCACTTTATTTTGATCTTCTAATGTAGACCACATAGACACTTTCTTCTCACCATTATTTCTCATTTATATAGTCTTCCAACTAGTGAACTTTGAATCATTGTGTCTTTTAATAATGAACCATTATAACCTTTCATTTATAGAAATTTGTTTTAATTTCTTCCTTTATTAATTTAAGTAATTGGATAAATTTTATTTCCCCCCAATATATTAAGGGGTTGACACTAAGCTGTGAACCCCTTTATTCTATGTGACCTGAACCCGTGACCAAACACAATTCCAAATAGGCGCTTATTGGGTGATTTCAACATTGTGTTGGATCAACGATCAATAATTGATCTAACGGTGATATCTATGGCCCACACTCTTTCAACATAGTGGATCATTAAAACTTGGCCACTTTGCGCTTTTAATCTTAGAGCAACATTTCATCAATTTTATTGACGGTCCAAATTAACAGCGCAACACCTCCTTAGAATTAACTATCATGTAACTTGTAGTGCATGATTTCTCCTCCATCATGGATCTGTGTCCTCAATGGATGGTTAGATATTCACTTCCTTGTAGCTCCAAAATAATTTGAACCTTTTCATATATTTGGAGATCGATGGTTATGATTTAATCAATCATTGGATGGACAATCCTTATTTATTTTGGGACTTCAACACCCTGAGACTCCGAGATATTACGATTCTCAAGTTGTTCAACTCCCCCAGAGTTATACTTTTTGAAGTGATTACCCTATCCTTCCACTTCTTGATCTAACAATCAAGATAAATAATGGAGGGTATTAGATCAATAGACCATTTGATTTCTCTACTTTGGCCTTCGACACTTTTGTTGGTAGAAGAAGCTGGACATTCCTAGAGGCCATAATCTCGGATATGACATGGCATGTTGATGTCACCTATGATGAAGAAGACCCATGATATGTGTTCCACGTGTCACTCAGAAATGGACATGTTGGAATCCAAAAGGAATTGAATTCATGTGACATGTGTCCTCATATGGAACCCTTGCAATGTGGCATAAGACATGTCGTCAACCTAATGGATGGTCCACATTCCACCGCTCCAAATTTGATGACCTACATGATTTCACAACTTCATATTTTCACTTCGTGGCTTTGGTACTTCATAGATTTTCATAGTCTCCAGTAATATCCAAAGTGGTGAAGTTTTGGAGTCCCAAAACTTATGTTATCCTTCCACTCCTCATCTAACAACTCACATTACTCCTGAATTCTTTCCTCAATCTAACAGTTGGCGGGCTTTCGTGAATTCAACACTCTGGAACTTTAGGAATAAATTTGTTCAACTTCCCCGGAGAGTCAACACCATATGACCATCACCAACAGCTAGGATTTCAACCAATCTCCCTATCAGATTAGATGGCTGGCGAGATTTTACGATTTCACGACTTCGTGATTTCTTGCCTCTACCTTGTCTCCAATAATCACCAAAGTGGTGAAGTTACAAAGTCACAAAAATTACGCTATCCTTCCACTTATTTGATATCGATCAATGGATTATGATCGATCGGTTCGATCTAATGGATCTAGTTATACCTTAAGTTTCTGGCTTATCTGGCTCCCAATCTAAAAGTCACGATTCTACAATCCTTTACAAAGGATTTATGTCTTCACTGCACTCTGGCTTCTGTGCTATTTCTGCAACGCTATTTCTCTTGAGATTTGTGACTTGTGCTCTGTTTTTTGCAGTTGACATCAATGAAAACCGATATTCCAACACTCTCCCCCTTTGGCATTGATGGAAACACAATAAGAACCCCTTATTTTAATCAAGTTTTTAACCAGGTTTTTCTGTTAACCCCCCCTTTGACAACAATGACAGAAGGGATCTTTCTTCACTCCCCCTAAGGTGATGATCCCCCTTTCCATGTGCTTGTTGTTATTATTTTGTAGTTTTTAATGAGGTATGGGAATTACTCTTAATTTTTGTCTAATATTTTCAAAGGTACTTCTTGGTAGAGGTTTTGTGAATATGTTTGCAATTTTCTCTTTAGTATCAATATATTCCACTTTGACTACTTTTGAGAAGCTTGATCTCTCAAAAAATGGTATTTAATTGGGATATTCTTGGTTTTAGAATGCATGACAGGATTCTTATATATAAATATGGTGCTGGTGTTGTCACAGTTAATAGTGATTGGATTATCATATTTCACTTGTACATATTCTAGGGTTTGTTTCATCCAGATTACTTGTGTGCAACAAGATGAAACAACAATGTACTCTTCTTATGTTGTAGATACTGATATAGATGTATTATTTTTACTTAACCATGATACCATACATTTTACCAAGTATAATTCTCCTCCACTAGTATTTTTCTTGTCATCTACACTACCAACCCAATCTGCATCAGTATATGTAGTCAATGTAAAATCTTCTATTTTTGGAAACCATAAAACAAACGCTAAGGTTCCTTTAAGATATATGAATATCCTTTTTATTTCCTTTATGTGAGTTTATTTAGGTGTAGATTGAAATATACCTACTACTACAACTTGCAAAATGTCTAGTTTTGTTGATGTTGCATATAACATGCTACCAACCATTGATCTGCACATGGTTTGGTCTACTCTTGGTGAATCATCATCTAGGCTTAGTTTTCATCCCGTGACCATGGGAGTGCACATGGGTTTACTGTCTTCCATTTGGAATTTCTTTAGCATTTCTTTGATATATTTAGTTTGGGAAATATATATTCCTTTATATGTTTGAGTGACTTGTAAACCTAGGAATAAAGTTAGTTCTCCTAGCATAGACATTTCAAACTCTTTCTGCATTTATGCAGCAAACATTCTTCTTAGTATAGTAAGATTACCTTCAAATCTGATATCATCTACATATACCTCCACATCAATCATATATTGATCCTCAATTTTGATATATAGGTTGTTGTCAGTAGTCCCTCTCTTATATCCTTGTTTTTGCAGATATTGATCAAGTATTGAGAACCATGCTCTAGGGGATTGTTTAGGACCATACCAAGCCTTATTTAGTTTGCAGACATAGTACCGATTTTATGTTAATATGAATCCTTCTGGTTTCTCAATATATACTTCTTAGTATAATGTTCCATTCAAGGATGCTGACTTGACATCCATTTGATAAATTTTGAAGTTTCTAAAACATGCAAATGTCAGGAACATTATGATGGCCTCTAGTCTTTCTACTAGGGAAAAAGTCTCTTCAAAGTCAATACCTTCCACTTGGGAATATACTTTGCATACTAATCTAGCTTTGTTATTTATGATCTGTCCATTTTCAATGATTTTGTTTTTGAATATCCACTTGGTTCCTACCACATTATTGTCTTTTGGTCTAGAGACAAGTTCCCATGTATGATTTTTCTCAATTTGATCAAGTTCCTCATTCATTGATTTTATTCAATCTTCACTTTTGCTGGCATATGAAATATTTTTGGGTTCTATTACTGAAATATGTTTTTGTTCAAAATCAAATCTAAGTTTCCTTCTTGTTTGTACTCTTGCTTCTTTATCCCCTATAATTTGATTTTCAGGGTGATTCTTTTGAACTCTTTTTGATGGTTTTTTGGGTAAGGGTGTTTCTTCCTCATCCTTATATTCATCAGTTTGTGGTTCATTCTCTTGTAGTTCTTCAATATATTCTTCATCTTGTGATTCACCATCTTCTTCATCATCACTAGTTCTTATCCATTCATCTATTGTTTATTCATCTTGAGATTTAATTTTTCTCAATTTTAGATCATTTGTTTTTACATCTGCACTTTCCACTCTTTTTTGAAATCTTAGATTATAAAACTCCTAAGACTTTTTGTTAGGTGAATATCCCAGAAATATACCTTCATCTGATCTAGAATCAAATTTCCCTAGATTATATTCATCCCTCTTGATGTAACACTTACTTCCAAAGACTCTGAAATGTTTCACAAATGATGGTTTTCCAAATAATTCATAAGGTGTTTTATCATGGTTAGCTCTCAATTGTGCTTGGTTAAGTATGTGGATTGTTGTATATATTTCATCTCTCCAAAATTTGTCTAGGAGCTTGGATTCATTCAACTAGTTCTTGCAGCCTCTTGAACAATTATGTTTTTCCTCTCAACAACTCCATTCTATTGAGGAGTTCTTGGAGCTAAGAATTGTCTCTTGATTCCATGATATTCACAAAACTTATTGAATTATTTAGAGTTAGATTCCCCTCCATTATCTTATCTTAAAATTTTGATTTCGAGATCTGTTTCATTTTCTACATAAGTCTTGAATGCTTTAAAATTTTCAATTGCCTCATATTTTTCTTCGAGAAAATATACCCAGGTCATTCTCGTGTAGTCATCAATGACAAACATGAAGTAGTG
Organism: Picea engelmannii; assembly: GCA_009831015.1. Taxonomy (NCBI): domain Eukaryota; kingdom Viridiplantae; phylum Streptophyta; class Pinopsida; order Pinales; family Pinaceae; genus Picea; species Picea engelmannii. Next base: position 37,882 of record ML801629.1, read on the forward strand.
TTCCCCTTGTATGATTTTATTACTAAAGGGCCCACAGAGATCAATGCGAACAATCTCCAAGGGTTTTGATGTAGAATGCTCTTTTGTCTTGAATCTGACTCTTGTTTTCTTCTTAATTGACAATGTTTGCAAATAGGATATGAAGGTTTGATGATTTTTGAAATTTCTTTTACATCTCCCATTTTACTAGATTTGATCAGGTTATCAAAGCTCAAGTGTCCCATCCTTATGTGCCATATCCAAATTTCATATACCTGACTCATATGGAATTTTTCCTCTTCCTTAATATCTAAGATATATACATTTCTTGAGGTTATTGGTGCAATAGCAACTAATTTTCCCGATTCTTCTTTTTCTCATTTCACATTTTTGTGAGTAAAAAACGAGTATATTTCCCTGATCACAAGTTTGGATTTCACTAATTAGATTAGGTTTTAAATTTTCTACTAGAAGTATGTTTTTTGCTTTATTTTTCTTGTTTCCCAAAGAAACTGTGCCTTTCCCTAGTATTTTGGTAGACACATCATCTCCAAAAGTGACTTTACCTTTATCCTTCTTTGTCAGAGTGAGAAAATTTCCTTTATCTTCTTTCATATGTTTTGAGAACCCAGTATCAATATACCATTGACACCTTTTGTTCTTTGCATACAAGGACACTTTCCATTCTATTACTTTTTCTTCTATATGTTTTTCTTTCCAATTTTCTTATCCTGATTGTTAAGGTTGCTTGTTTTCAAGTATTGAATTGGTAATCTATATTTATTGAATTTATGGCCATAGTCGTTGCACTTGTGGCATTCAACATTGTACTCTTGTAAACGAGAGAATGAATTATCATTTATTTTCTTTACATCATTTTGGTTGTTCTTATATCTTTGGACATTGTTTGGTTTGTATTTTCTATAGGCTTTACAATGTGCTGCTTTGTGTCCAAAGTTGTTGCATGAATAGAAATATCCAAGAAAGATATACGAATATCTATTAGGGGGAGTCCTTTTGATCACTTTATTTCCTTCTTTTGGAGGAGGTGTTGATTTATGTTTATTAAAAAAATCCTTTGATGGTGCCATCTCCATCTTGTTATCTTCTCCTTTTGAAGAATTTCTAAGAGCATCTGCATAGCTAATTGACTTTTTATCCATTTTATATGCAGTAGAGGTTGAATTTTGATCATATCCCAATCTTGTTTTATCATTTAGTGATCTTTGGTTGTGAAGAATATCATTCAATATTTTTGAACTATTTTCAAATCTTGACTGTTTCTTTTCTTTTTCAATTTCTCTTTTTAGTAGGACAGTTTCATCCTCTAGCTTTTCATAGTCTTGTTCACTATCATTGAGTTGTTTCAAAATGAATTCTTCAATTATTTTGGCTTCCTGGAGTTGAGTCCTTAAATCATTGATGACTTGCTTTGTTTCTTTGATGGTGTTTGACACTTCTCTTTCTCTTGACTTTTGTGCTTCATATTTTGACAATTGTTCTCTTAAATATTTATTCTTCCTTTTATACGTTCTGAGTTCATTCAGGGAACTGATCAACTCTACTTCAATACCTACTTCTCCTTAAATCTCAGATTTTTCTTCTTCAATCTCAAAGTTATTTTTAGTGTGATTATTTTGGGTTTCTATACCCATAAATAGGTGCACATATTCCTCCTCTTCTTCACTTTCTTCAGATGAGTTGTTGTTTTCTTTAGTGTAAAAGGTCTTCTTCTTATAGACCTTCCTTTTGTCTTTCATTTGGCTCTTATTTTGTTCTTTGAAAGTTCTTTCATTATCATTTTCTTCTTGTTTTGGATAGGGACATTTGGAAGCAAAATTTCCAATATTTCCACAATTAAAGCATATTAGAGGAAACTTTCCCTTGTATATACCAGTTCCTTTCTTGAGCTTCTTCATGAAGTTAGCTATTTATTCATCAAGTATCTTTGATTGATATTCATAAGACATATGTTCTTGTTTCTTCTTTTATTTATATGATTTGAAGGTCATCTCTCCTTGTGTTGGTCTTTCTTTCCCCGTTCTCATCCCATATACTGCAAGGATCCCATGTAGTTCATCCATTGTGAGATTATAAAGGTCTGGTCTGTCTTGAAGAGTACAAATCTTGGAATCGTATCTCATGGGTAATGATCTCAAGATATTTTGGACAATGGGTTGATTTGTGAGTTCTTATCCTAATGCTCTGATTGAGTTGTCCACTTCATCTACTCTCTGGAGATATTTTGTATGTTATCTTCTTCTTTCATTTTCAGGTTTTCAAATTGTGTTCTGTACATTTGTAATTTGGCCTTTTTGACTTTGCTATATCCTTCATATATGAACTTTAGTTTGTTCCATATTTCTTTTGCTGACTTACAATGCATTACTTTTACAAATATAGGATTGACTAATCCTCCTAGGATGGCATTGGCTTCTCTTGCATTGTCATTAAAAAGCTTATTTTTGGATGTGTCTGTGGGAATAGTAGCAGGTGCAGTGTACCCATCTTCTATAGATTTTCAAATATCACAACCAAGAGACATTATATATCCTTTCATCCTCAAAATCCAAAGTGCATAATCATTCTCTTGAAACAAAGGAGCTCTGGTGGAAGAAATTGTCTCTTGCTGATCCATTATGCAGAATCTACCTTCCAGTTATTAGACTGTGATGAAGGCACTTGCTCTGATACCAATTGTTGGAATGTAGTTCAATATTGAGAGGGGGGGTGAATCAATATTGATACCTTTTAACAATTTTTAAATTAATTATTTATTAACTTTATTGATCAACCAAAAACTTTAGTAAATAACATCAATAAATATAAACTTAAATTACAAATTACAAGTTTTATATGAAGATTGATTTAGAGAACCAACTCTAGGAGACAACAATCCCCTTGTTCAAGGCACCAACCCTAGGAAGCTCCAACTCCTTCTTTATTTCAGGGCTCCAACCCTAGGAAGCACCAACTGCTTTATTTTAGGGAACCAACACTAGGAAGCACCAACTCCCTTGTTTTAGGGAACCAATCCCAGGAAGCACAAACTCCCTGTCTTAAAATTGTATTTAGTAAAGGATACTAATCCTTCCTTTCTCCTCCCTTCCACCTTCACTGCACAAGTATATTTGTCTTTCTTCCTTGGAATATGCACTTGCTTCTGATATTCTGATGTAGACCACATAGACACTTTCTTCTCACCATTAATTCTCATTTATATATTCTTCCAACTGGTGAACTTTGAATCATGTGTATTTTAATAATGAACCATTGTACCCTTTCATTTACATAAATTTGTTTTAATTTATTCCTTTATTATTTTCAAGTAATCAGATAACTTTGATTTTTCCCCATTATATTTTTAATCCACCAATTCCTTCTTTTCACGCATAAGTGCACACCACAAAGTATTGATTTAGATAAAAAGTAATTAGAATAGGTGCATTGGTTAATACATTGTTCAAGTTTTGAAAACTTTCTTCACAATTAGCAGTCCACTCAAACTTTATTCCTTTCCTCTGCAATGAGGTAATTGAATGTGAAATATTGGAAAAAAAATCTATAAACCTCATGTAGTATCCAACTAATCCCATAAATTATCTCACCTCTGAAATATTCTTTGGTCCTAGCCATCCTCGATTGCCTCAATCTTTTTTGGCTCCGCTATTATCCCCTCCTCTAAGATAATATGGCCCAAGTAGTGGATCTACTTTTGATAAAATGAACACTTTCTTAGCTTTGCATACAATTTTCACTCTCTTAAAACCTATAGCACCATCCTCAAATGTTTCTCATGGTCTTCCTTTGTCTTGGAGTAGATGAGAATATCATCCAAGAATACAACCAAAAACTTGTCTAGGTAATATCTGAACACTCCATTCATCAAGCACATAAAACCAATTGGTACATTTGATAAACCAAATGGTACCACTACAAATTAATAATGGCCATACCTTGTTCTAAATGTTTTCTTGTTGATATCCTCTTCTTTGATTCTTAGTTGATGGTAGCTTGAACTCATGTCAATCTTTGAAAATATCCTTTCTCCTTTCAGTTGATCAAAAAGATCATCAATCCTTGGAAAATGATACTTGTTCTTCATGGTAACCTTATTTAGTTATCTAAATTCAATATAAAACCTTAGAGTTACATCCTTTTTCTTCCCAAAGAGCATTGGGGCACCCTGAGTTGAGACACTTGGGCATATGTACCATTTCTTCAAGATTTCCTCTAGCTACATTTGTAACTCTCTCAGCACTGGTGTACTCATTCTGTAAGGAGAATTGAACACGAGGTTAGCTCCATGCATCAAGTCAATGGAGAAATCAATGTCTCTTTTTGGTGGAAATCCTGGTATCTACCCAAATACATCTTCATGCTCCTTCAAAATTGCATAATTTTCAAGATTTATCACTTTATCCTTGGTTGGCTTGTTGGACCTTGACCAAGTTTTGAAGAGTACTTGGTCATACTTGACCACTTTTGGGACCGCGACATCTTGCCAAGGAAGGAGCACAATGCGAAGTAGAAAATAAGGAAGCAAGACCTATTTTGGGGTCTATTTTAGGGTTTTTGGGTTGATGTAACAGGAAAGGGATGTCGGCCCGTGGGTTTACCCACATTTAGGCCCATTTTGTAATCTATAAATAGGAAATATAGATAGTAAGATAGAAGGGAGAGATAGTAATATAGTACATCTGTGTGATGTATGAATGAAAGATTAGTGCTAGTATTTGGATCTGTGTGATCAGATGTATCTTAGAGTGCTCTGTGGATGAGATAGGAGAGCTAAGTGCAGATTGTTATAGTCTTTTGCTAAAGAGCAAGGAAGAAGGATCTAGCAAGCTGCGCAGATCTTCTACCCTGTGTGAAGTAAGGGTCATTAAAGCTCTGTGTTGTAACTGCTTGACCAAGATAATATAAAGAAGACTTTGTGGATGTAGCCCCAGGGTGGGGGTGAACCACAGTAACTGTGTGTATGGTGTTTTGTGCTTCTCTCTTATGTATTTATCTCTTTCTTGGCTAAGTGCTTGATGTGGTTAAGTAGATCTAGTATGCTTTGTGTTGTTGAAGAATGAATGAACATTAGATCTGATATATGAGATGCTCAGTGCTTGATCTGTTGAATCTAACCTATCTTTATGTGGATATGTACTTAGTATAAGTATTCATTGTGATTCTCTGTGCCTTCTGCAAAGTTGATTAATGAATGCATATTAAGGAATAGTTGATGCTAAGTGCGTTGTAGGAAATATAATCACATATCTATGTCCCAACTAAGGTTGCAAACACCCGAGTCTTGCAACCACCCCTGCCTCTACCTCAGGTGAGACTTGATCTGCTTCGTAGGTGTTGTCGAAAGGGCCGGTAGTTAGGGCTTTGTTGGTGCACTCTTGAGCGTTGAACCCTGGGTTTACCCCTGTGCCAAAAAATGGTTCTGTTGCCGGGACCTGGAACTGTGATTGCTGGGAACTGAAGAAGAAGAAGCTTTGTGTGAAATAAGCTCTGTGCGTAGATCTGTTACCCTAGTGTGCAGTGTTCTGTTTGAACTGTGAATCTTTTTTCCAAGGAAAGAGGTCAGATCTGAAGAAAGAGAGGTCAGATCTGAAGGAAAGAAGTCAGATCTGTGAAGAAAGAGGTTATATCTGCAAGAAAAATGTAAGATCTGTCAGCTCTATGCCTTGATAAAGGTAAGAATAGTTAAAAGTCTTAGATCTGGAATCTTTCTGCTCTGCAGAAGTAAGATAAGTGATTTTTTTTTTGGTTTCTAAAGCATGGATCTAGGTATGTTTGATAGATTTTGTCCTAGCTTCAAAACTAGGGCATTAATAGATGAAAGAAAATTTGATATGAATAGATCTGATAAATATAGTGATAGATATGTTATACCTATGCATCGAAAGAATGTCTGGACTAACAAGTGGATGCAGAATCCTAGAATTTTTTTTTTGCAGGCTAGCCACCATGATCCTAGTGCGCAGTCCAGAAGGAGTTGGGGAACATCTAAACGGATGAGAGGATTAAACCTCTGTTATAGTTGCAGACGACCGGGACATCTTGCTAGAGAATGCCCTGGGAGAAGACTTAGTTGCCTCTGTTGTAAGGCTATGGATCATGAAGTATTGGATTTCCCTAGAATGATTTCTAGGCTTGAGAAGATAAATATGGAACAAGCCAACCCTAAGGGAGATCAAGAGACCAAGATTATAGCAGAAACCTAGAAAAAATCAGAAAAGATATTGCTATAGATGAAAGATACCTTGAATGACCACCGACATGTTAGGCTATTAGAGATATTCAAAGAAAAGGAGCAAATCAAAGAAAGAATAGGGGACTTTGACATTGACTGTACTCTTGATGAAGAAGCACAAGTGAAAATTATGCCAGAAAGAACTTGGGAGGCTATAGGAAAGCATGTCGTGATTCCTTCCTTAGGAGGAACAATTTTCTTCAGAGGAAAGCTAGTAACCCTATGTGGAAGGCTCGCCCGAATACCTATGATTGTCAATGGAACTTCAACAGAGGAAGACTTTGAGATCATTAAATTTGTTGAAGACACCGCCCCGTTTACCATGCTCATAGGAAAACCCTGTATTGATAGAGAACAGGCTAGACGAAGAGAAGAATAAAAATATTTGGAACATAAGAAGCAAGAGTTAAAAGACTTTATGAATAGAAGGATCACGCACTTGATTGAATAACATAAGAGCAAATCAAATATATTTAATATTAGTACCTCCGGTGTCGAATCTAAGAGAACAATTGAGGATCTGCAGAAGATTGAGTTACCTATTTTTGATACAAAAAAGGTATTATCAAGGAAACATAAGAAAGATTTTCCACAACGTGAAGTAACTAAGACAACATAAGATACACATCAGAATGGTAAAAGCATTACTGAGATGAAACTCATTGGGAAGAAGGCTAGGAAGTTAATAAAGAAGAGGGCTAATACTATAAGGTTACAAGAGGTTCTAGAGGACACTTCACAGCAAGAAGAATTAAAGAATCGGAGCTTTGCTGAGATATCAAAACAATGACAGAGAGTACTTCACCATGATGAAGCAATTCACTATCATCTCTGAATTCCTGTTGCACCCAAGCCCGTTGACCCAAATTTGTATGTCAAACGAGCTCAGCGCTACTGAAAAAATTGTTGAAGAAGTTCTAATTGATTTAATGACTGAGAGAGTCATGTCAGAACGTGGAATGTCTACAGGTGTACAAACATCGTCCTCGGGCGCACTGCCAGCTTCCCCTTCCATTGCCTGAGAAGGACCATCCCAACTGCCTTTGGAAAGATGATCTAAGCTCATAAATGACTTTTCCATTGTGAAGATGATCCCAAGCATCTTACCTAAATATATCCCACCACTAGGCGGACTCGTAAACTGATAATTTGTACCTAGAGACTTCGAATATGCTGTAGTCACTGCGTACCTCCCAAAAGGGGTGCACGCAGTTCATGCTGACCAGAAGAAGCTCACCACCCTAAAATTCAGTGATTTTAACCTTGGATATCACAAGGTATACAGTATGCTAGCCCCACACAAGTATTTGACTATTACAAAATGAAGGAACCCCAAGATTGTACCGCATCAATGGACCCATAACCTTGCGTAGTTAACCCTCCTCAATGTAATGAATATTCCACATTTCGGGAGGCATCAGGAAGTAAATGCCTGTGTCTGACTCTTTCTATCCTGCTACCACGAAGGATACCTATGGTTGGACCGACGCATCACTGTGGATCTGATTCTGATCAATCGGATCATTGGGCTAAGCATGCAGGAAACCGAGCCGCATGACTTTTACCCTGGAAAGACCGCAGATCGTGTCTTGCTCGATGAATAAAAGACACATATGGAAATCTGAAGAAAGGCACACGAGGTTACAAGGTAGCCTCCATTGAGAATGAAGCAGTGTTCTTTGGTTTCTAGCTGATCGCAGGCAAGTTAGTCCGAAAAAACAGATCTACACAGGTGACCGAATTTGTAGTTGACCTCGCAGGGAAGTGCGCTGAGGGACTACAAGTGAACTGGGTGAAATACCTCATAAATTAGCTAGAGCTTGACTGTAGAAAAGTGTAGGAACAAGGGTATGAGTTCCACTTTAGTTGGTTGCTCATACTCATCGCCTTCATCACGTGGGAACTACCTAAGGGAGCCACGTTTCCGGAGATTGAACCCTTCGAACCTCTGGCCGCGAAGTTTTGTATGCTGTGGTACTCCAGCAACATGAACAAATAGTGGTAGTCCAATGTCGTTTTCCATGCGTACTACACTCAGTTGAGGAATTCCATTTAGTCTACATTGTGTATTACACCCAACACTCTTCATAGGTTTCGACCTTTGATGAAATTCAACACAGATTGTCACTTCACCTACATCATGACGCGCGTAGATGAGCACAAAAAACAACTCCAGTCATATTACAAGATGACAGAAGATGACCTGGAGGATATTACCAAGTAATGGTCGGCATACCTCCTTGTTGCAACAGATCCTATAGAGATGTCCGACGTAGATAACCCTGAAGCTATGCCCAGTTATAGCAGAGCAAGGACCAGTTGCTAGCAGAGAAACTTGAAACACAAGAAAGAGTTCATAAGGCACTGCGCTCCATGACAATCATAGAAGTGAAGATGGAAGATCGTCTTTCGCAGCAGGTGACCCAGCTGGAAGAAGTAATCCAACAACTTCAACAATGCATCATGGACCTAGAGCTCCGCACCGTGCCTGAAACACCCCGAGAGATAAGAGATCTAAGAGAGGCCACTACTCGAAGCGCAGTCGCCCGATTAAAAAATTTGGCTTCAGAATGTAGGCAACTAAGCACCAGAAGCGCCCAAACCTATGAAACCCTGGCAAAGAATCCAGAATTGCAGACATTGGAGGCACAACTCTAAGAAGCAAAGAAGCATGCAGATGTGCTACAAGCGCAGCTGAAGTTCGTGACCCCAGTCGAAAGAATGAAGAGGTTTGCAGAGCAACGCACAACTCAACAACAAGTACACATACTACAAAGTAAAGTAATGGATGTTTTTTAGCGACTGCAACCACTCCAAGAGAAGGCATGTCAACTATTCACCGAACTTGAAATCCAGTGAGATGAACTTGAATAGGGTTCCATCACTGCAGAACAATGCCTGGAAGGACCGCTCAATGACACAGTAATCCAGGAATTTACTGAACAAGAGGTTGTCGCATTGTAGCAGGTCGAAGCCGCTCAAGCCAAGCTCAAGGTGTTCGAAGCGAAATTGGTCAGACCTGAGTGACTCAGGACGAGTCACAAGTGAGTGTTGGGGGCTTGTTGGCCCTTGACCAAGTTTTGAAGAGTACTTGGTCATACTTGACCACTTTTGGGACTGCGACAACTTGCTAAGGAAGAAGCACAACGCGAAGCAGAAAATAAGGAAGCAAGACCTATTTTGGGGTCTATTTTAGGGTTTTTGGGTTGATGTAACGAGAAAGGGATGTTGGCCCATGGGTTTACCCATGTTTAGGCCCATTTTGTAATCTATAAATAGGCAATATAGATAGTAAGATAGAAGGGAGGGATAGTAATATAGTACATCTGTGTGATGTATGAATGGAAGCTTAGTGCTAGTATTTGGATTTGTGTGATCGGATGTATCTTAGAGTGCTATGTGCATGAGATAGGAGAGTTAAGTGCAGGTTTTTATAGTCTTTTGCTGAAGAGAAAGGAAGAAGGATCTGGCGAGTTGTGCAGATCTTCTGTCCTGTGCAAAGTAAGGGTCATTAAATCTCTGTGCTATAACTGCTTGACCAAGATAATATAAAGAATACTTTGTGGACATAGCCCCAGGGTGGGGGTGAACCACGATAACTGTGTGTATGGTGTTTTGTGCTTCGTTCTTATGCATTTATCTCTTTCTTGGCTAAGTGCTTGATGTGGTTAAGTAGATCTAGTATGATTTGTGATGTTGAAGAATGAATGAACATTAGATTTGATATATGAGATGCTCAGTGCTTGATCTGTTGAATCTAACCTATCTTTATGTGGATAAGTACTTAGTATAAGTATTCACTATGATTCTCTATGCCTTCTATGAAGTTGATTAATGAACATATATTAAGGAATAATTGATGCTAAGTGCATTGTAGGAAAGATAATCACAAATTTGTGTCCCAGCTAAGGTTGCAGACACCTGATTCTTGCAACCACCCATGCCTCTACCTTGGGTGAGACTTCATCTACTTCGTAGGTGTTGCTGAAAGGGTCGGTAGTTAGGGCTTTGTTGGTGTGCTCTTGAGCATTGAACCCTGGGTATGCGCCTGTGCCAACATGGCTCTTCCATATGTGCTACATATATTTGGAACCCTTTTTTGAAGCTTCTTTTCAAGTACAAGGATGAAATCTCTCTGATGGATACAGACCTCAAGATACCTTGAACTGATCTCAAGTTCCCTTCCTCATCAAGGCATGTGAAAGCCTCATTGTAGAAATCTAGGATAGGATAGTGCTTGTCCAACCAATACGATACCAATAAAGAGATCATATGAACCAAGAGGTATGATGTTCAATTTTTATTTGTTTTTGGCTCCATTCATGTTCACCCGGTAATCCCTCACAATCTCATTGATTATTTTCTTGGTTCCAGTGGCTAGTTGAACAAACCAAGAATTTTCATCATCACACATATTTAATTTAAATATTTCAACTAGATTAGGATCTATATAGATATGACTAGATCCAAAATTGATCAAAATAGTTATGTTCTAATTATCAATCTTAAATTACACTTAAATCATGTAGGATTGATAATCTACTTGTTTGTTATCCAAGGCTACATAAATCCTTGGTATGCTTCTACCCATGTCTTCCACTGTAGTAGCTTCATGTATGTTATGTACAATCCTTATCCTAACTCTCTTGTGAGGATAGTATTTAAACATGTGATCTCCCTCACATCCCCAACACTTTATGGGATGATGTCTTGGTATTTTCCCCAAGGAATATGTCATCATAGGATCACTTTGTGCCAGATTCCCTTGTTGATATGATCGAGGGTTGTTCCTAAAGAAAGGTGGTTTATACCCTTTCTTCCTTCGATCCATCTTTCTTTTATTCTTATCATCCCAGGTCTTTTGAAAAGTTGGCCTTCCTTTATTCTTCTCATAAAAATACTTGTTTCCTTATTGCTTCCTCCAAAGTCTTGTGAAAATCAAATTGAATTTTGTTCCTATAGAAAGATGTCATCCCACTCAAGAAACTTTGAATTTTCACCTTCTCATACTTGATGAAACCCACATATCTGAAAAATATATAAGAATTTATTTTCATACTCCTCCATAGTCATGTTTCCAAGCTTGAGTTCAAAGAACTCTTGCATATTCTTGTCATAACAATGCTCTGACAAGTATTCTTGCTAGAAATACTTCTTGAATTTCTTCCATGAGAGTCTCTTCTCATATGGGTGCTTGACCTGCTTAAGTTGGTCTCACCAAATGGAAGATTTCCCCTAAACATGGTAAATATAAATTATTGCTTCAAGGTTGGATGAGTTATTATGTATTTGGAAATATTTCCTCATGCCCAAAAACCATTCTTCAACATTTCACCTTTCCTATGTTCTCCATCAAATGTTGGTGGACTGATCTTTCTGAGTTCCTCGTGCAAATTTTTATGCTCGGTCCTTCTCCTTTGATGCCTAATAGGGACAAAATTGGGTTTCTCTCTAATTCTAAATATTCATGTGCTCTCTTGTATGAATGTCTAGGTGGATGGTGATGTCTACTAGCACTTATTGAGTTCATATATCCTCTATAATCATCCCTCCTAGCACGATAATTGTGTTCTACTGCATGTATTGTAATAGAGTCCTTATCGATTTTACTATTCAAATGGTTGAAACTCTATAACATATGAGTGTTAATTTGATTATTCTCTTCTTGGGCTCTTATCAACCTTTCATTATCATTCCTGTAGTTTCAACCACATTTACTAGCTCCACTTTGCTTCTATGCCCATTGGACTCTGTCTCCTCATTTCCTAAGATGATATTCAAGCTTTTCACTTCTTATTCATGGTTGTAGTATCCTTGTGAATCCTCCATATCATTGTTCCTCATATTGAACTTGATATGTTCTTTTTGTACCCCTAACTCTGAAAAATGTGTAAGCAATCATTGTTGTTAGAAATTATGTATAATGTAAAATTTGCATTAATTAGGATGCAGACCTTTGTTCATCTAATTTTATGAAGAACATTGATATGCTAATCCAAATTATTTTCCTTCAAACATAATATCCTACGAATCATATTTATAGTGGCTACACTCATGCCTCATTTTAAATTTTGAGTTGAAAGTTAAGGATCTTTGAAATCAACATTTTTGCCCCTTTTCTACACTTGTCTCATTGGTAAAATTAATCTTGGAGGCCAACTTCTATAACCTGTAAAAGAAAGTATGATGAGGATTGGGAAAATTTTTGTATTGGGAAAATATATTAGTCAGATGGTGAACCCACAAAATCTTTCATATTTGTGATTTGATGCTCCAATCACTTTTTAAAGCAATTTGGAATTGTCAACTTTTTCCAAACTTGGAATTTTTAGTTGAAACTAATATTTGGAATTTTTAATTGAAACCAATATCTTCCAAATGGAGAAAATCTGGAAATATTAAGGAGGAAAACATTATCTATATTGTTGAGGAGGGAAAATGTCATGTAAATATTGTTTTCCATATTTGTGATCTAGGGTTCCTTTTCCTACCCTAAAAATCTCACAAATCCCCCAAAATTTCTCAAGAATAGTGGAAACAGAAGGGTGATCTTGCTTCTAAAATAAGGTTTACAGCAGGTTGCTTCGGTAGATAGAGGGATCTACCATCTAGAATTAAAAGTTACATACTCAATGAAATGGTTCTGCCTACTGCTTGAATCGTATCTCTATCGATGCTGTAGGAAGAAATGGTCTTGTTCACTGAGAATTCTACCTCCTCGGATCAAAAGAATAGAATGCTACTGAACCTACTCTATCCATCTTATCCTATGACGGGTCAAGAGAGAATTCTAACATCTTCTCCGGGGATTTCCCCCTCTCAAGTCATTGATTAGAACTGGTTTTGGGGCGGTGCAACACCACATATTAAGGTTGGCCTGTTTATGCATCTCCATTCCAAACCATTTGGAATTTGACCAAAATAGACACTAAGTATTTCCATGCCTACTCTTGTTCCCTGTTTTCCAAATTTCACTTTCTTCGGGGTCTCTGCAATGAGTACCAACCCATTCTTAAAAATGAACTAATATGCATTTTCTAGAAAATTAAAACAAAAATGGACGATGGCCCTCACTAGAACTTTTGTAGTCCTCCTCACTATAGACTTACCTATGAAATTTCATTTGATTTGGAGTTAAGCTACTCCTATTATGGAAACAAAATTATTTCGACTCCATATATATTTTTTAAACTTCACTTTATCTTGTTGACATGGCATCCCTTCTAATGTGGTATGGCATATGCTTCATGATGTGGAAGTTGGGTCCTACGTGTATGTCCCACATCTTCCATGTCGTTTGACTTCATCCTTGACCTATCATGTCAATACTTCATGGCCCTTTTTAAACTTTTTCTCTCTCTATTTTATCAAATTTGTGGGCCACCTGGCCACTTGGCACCATCTTGGTCGTGGATGAGAGAGAAGGTCCTACTTTATACCTACCTCCTCCATGTGGCATGCTATCCTTTACCGATCCAGTGGGCCAAGATTCAACGATGAAGATCTAATTTCGGATCTAGAAGTTCTCGACCTATATCATGATAACTTGCATACAAAATATCCAATGGATGATATTGGTGTAATCTAATAGTGGAGATTGCTTTTGGATCCAAAAGTGATCAAATATTAGCAAGGTAACTTGCATTTGAAATATAAAATGACATATGTTCATCAAAACCCATATTTATTTTGGGTTGATAAGTGCTCGATTGATAATAGGGTAACTTGCATCTGAAATATCCAATTGTTGACATTCATCATGATCGACAACCCAAATTTATTCCAGGTTGACAAGTTCCTGACCAATAAAAAAGACACTTTCGCCCAAAATATCTAATGGTAGGGATTGATTTTATTTAATGGTATAGATTCATTTCAATCCAATAAGTGATTGAATGATAATGAAGACACTTATGCCCAAAATATCTAATGGTGGACATTGATATGATCTGACAATCCATATTCATTTCGGGATGATAAGTGCTCGATCGATAACAAAAAAACTTGCACCTAAAATATCTAACGGTGGGGATTGATTTGATGTGATTTTTCCAAATTAATTTTGGGATGATAAGTGCTCGACTGATAACCAAATCACTTTCACCTAAAATATCTAATAGTAGAGATAATTTTGATCTTATAGTCTAGATTCATTTTAGTTCGATAAGTGCTCGATTGATAACAAGGAGATTTTCACCTGAAATGAATCTTGGTATGATATGTGTCCAACCATTTTTCGACTCGAATTCCTTTTCCACTTTGAAATCTGTCACGTGGATACCACTTGACACCTATACGTCACTCGACCTTCCACGTCACTGGAAACACCAAATTTCCCAATTTTTTAATTTTTTTAAGAATTCTATATTATATGTAGGTCACCATGAAAATGCCAATTTTGACCTTTCTTTCCAAATTTAGCTTTGTAATTATCAAATTGATGCAATTAATTGTCCCTTCTGCAATTAAATTTGACCTAAATTTGCTCAGATATTTGGGGATTGTTTCCCAATTTTACCCAAATTTAAAATTTCTTCTAATTTCTTAAAGAGGCCAAATTCAGTTTCTCTCGTAGTTCTTTTAGTCTTTAATTTATCTTGGTCCTTTTACAACTTAGGTAATTTCACCTCCATGAATTTTCCAATTACACTTTTATAGGAAACTTCCACATGTCAATTTTTTTCTCCACGTGACAATTTTTCCAATTATTCCATTGAGGCATTCTGTTGAACACTGTGTATGCAACCGACACACTTTTTCCCTTGGAAAGCTAATTTCTAGCCTAATGCAAGTCCATTATTGAAACCTTTTCTCTGATACTATAATGTAACACACCCAACTCTATGTTGAGCCACATTACTACAATTCCATCTTATTACTACAATTTCATCTATGTACACACTGTACTTTTCAGACCTGGCTCATATTTTCCTTAAATTAACAACTATTATACCATATAATAATTATGCCCTCCATATGATACAAATATGCAATCCTAATACATCTAATTCCATGCATAATTTATAATAACAAGAAAAATTGTAAATTCAATCCATTCATGAGATATACCAACAATTTAAACATATAAATACACACAAGAAACATTATTAAAGCACACATATAATAAATAATACTTATCTTTAATAGAAACACCAACTGGCTACATACCTCAAATATTCCACCCAACCATAAAATTTGTTTCTCTAGTTCTCTCAGCAATAAGTCACCCCCAAGGTGAAGTCACCAGGGAAAAGGCTACCTAAGCCAACTAGGTATAATAGTTAGTACATATATCAAACTAGGCCAAGGTACCAAATTCCTACATCAATTCCAACCAACAATATTTCATTCGACATCAACCTACACAACCTAAGGAATTGTATCCCCTTATATACTACATAGTTCCTAAGCCTATATCACTTCCCTTTTAGGGCTCTAGCATGTGCCAACTAGGTTGTCTCGGAGTTGTGGCTCTAGGAACTCTAGTTGCAATAATGGAGTCTCTGGGCACCCTCTAGGCCTCACACACTAGTAAATCCTACCCACACAATTCTCCCTCCAGGGATCTAGCCTTCCCCGAGGAAACTCAAGGAGACTTGTCCATACAAATCCACCTAGGATTCTCAAGGTTCACAAGATAATAGGTTTATAGTGACTCTCACTAGCTCACACCCCAAGGATGAACTCCACAAGCACTAGTAACAATGAAAAAGAATGGACCATTTTCCATTGAAAACAAGGTTTAAGTATGCATGGCATTAACTTGCCATGTGGAACTCAAGGAAGCTCACTTAGGAACCTTTCCTCAAAATTTATAACATAGGATAATATTCTCATATGACTTTGGCTTGGAATATTATATTATTTTTGGCATTAACCCCTTTTTAGGCTTCCTATCCCCCTTACATTTCCCTCTCGTGGAGTCCTATACCCCCATACTCTTTGTCTGACTTGGTCTGCAATTGTGATGTATTTTATTAATTAGTTGTATGTATAATTTACAATGCTAGCCACTCCAACCTTTATCGTCATAGGTTCTTTGGACTTCATCATATAAGCACTCCAACCCAAAATCACATACATACTCTTTGTCCCAAAACCATACTGGCTCACTAGCCTACATAACATATGTACACATAAAATTACAACTCAGAATTCAAACTTGGGGTATTACACATACAATGTGACCCATGGTTGTGTTATGTCCATGTTGTAAAGAACAAATTTATTGATGGAATTTTTTTTGAATACATTGATGTATTTGTGAAAACAAAATGAATAGTATGAGATCAAATATATATTATCAAGTTGAATGTAAATAATTAATTTGTAGAAATTTGATAAAATATAAGTGACTTACTCTTTATCATACACCTTTTTACATTTGTTTGTGGTATCTCCCCTTCCCTTTTTTCCTCATCCCATTCATCATCCCAAATCACTTCACTTTGGTGTGTCACATATTTTCTTGATGTACTCACTAGCATAATAAAATGACTCGTATACTATGTACCCCTCCACCATAGAACCCTTGGGTTTCTCCCTTTGTGGAACAAACCCCTTCAAAATTTTCTTGTACCTATCTCTAAGAAAAACATTCAATGAAATTATACCACCCAAACTAATTTAACCTCATTAGCTAGGTGAATTAGAAATATGGACCTCCAAGTCCATGAAACTCATAGGAAATTCCTTCTCAAACATACAAACAATATCAACTATCTCTTGATGCCACCATGAAATGTTAGCCATGTGAATCTCCTTTGATGTAATCCAATTTAAAAAATGTAGATAATTTATATATGGCATGTCACGAGTCCTAGGGGAAGTCACGGTTCACACAACCACACATGAGAAAAGGATAATGAAACTACAAAGTAAACACATGAAAAATTAGTTGGCATAAAACTGTGAGTGTGTGGCATATTATAACCCACATTGCAAAAAATGAATCATGTAATCAACATGCATACCCTTAGAAGGTTCTAATGGTCATGTGATTTCAACCTTGACAAATGTGTTCTTTCACAATGAGAATTAGCTTTGTAGAGTCTACCCATGTAAATAGGACACCTTCACACCCAATATAACATCATTCACCAGATAAATATCATCGTCTTCAAAATCCATGTGACATCACCTTCTTTAAAATACCAACACTTTGTTGCTAATTCTCCTTCTACCATTCTTATCACTTGGTTGGATGAGGTGAGCTAGTGATTGCATGAGTAGTTTGTCCATCTTAGCAATCACTATTTTCTACAACTCAAGAAGCAAGGCATGGTTACAAGGTTACCTCTTGGTCACTTTTATTATGGTTTTTTCTAGGGTTGCATACTTGGTAAGCATCCCAAAGTGAAGTATGAAAAAGGTAAATCATGGAGAGCTACACAAGTTCTGGAACTTGTTCATAGTGACTTAATTAGTCTATTTTCCCATCATTCTATTGGTAGGTACAAATATGCCTTGGCCTTCATTAATTATTTTTTAATGTATACTTGGGTGCATTTTCTTCAACAAAAGTTGGAGGTCTTTGAGCATTTCTACCAATTAAAATACTTTGTGGAGGAACAATTAGGAAAATCAATTAAAACTCTATTCACAAATAATGGTGGTGAGTATGTGAACCATTGTTTTGAGAATTTCCACACTTCATAAGGGATTAATATATAGTGCACTACCCATGCATTCCTCAACAAAATGGTGTGGAATAACGAAAAAATAGATCCTTGAAGGAAATAACAAACTACATAATACATTCTAGAACTCTTACACCTAAATTATGGGAAAAATACATTAACTATGCATGTTATATCCAAAAACGAGTTCCTCATCAAGCATTGAAGGGAAACACTCCTTTAAAATATTGAAGCAGATAGAAACTCACAATTAAGCACTTTAGGGTGTTTGGTTCTTAGGAGTAAGCTCACATTCTTGAAGAAAAATGTAAGCCCATGGATTCATAAGGTCTACCTTGCATTTTTATAAGTTATCCAGATGGTGTTAAGGTTCATAGGCTTCTCCATCCTACCATGCACCATCTAATCATTGTAAGAAGTATTGTTTTAGGATGTCTCTTCATGACATCTCACATCCTTTAGCCAATCCATTCCTCGCATTAGATTCTCCATAAAATGATGATAGTGTCGATGATTCAGATCCACATGGGAAGATTCCTATTGATGGGAATTCTTCTTCCTCTACTTTAGTTTATGCAAATGATGATGATAATTCCTCTCCTAGATGTCATAATTCAAAGGTTGAGAAACTCCTCTAGAATATTTGACCATAGGACCACTTTAGGCACACCAAATGATATATGAAGTAGTTGGTTTGGTTGGGGATCCATGAGATTCTTATAATAGGACACACTCTTAGTTTCAGGGACCTCCACATGATTTCATTACCATTACCTTAGATCCATAATAATTTCATGAGGCTTATGGAATTCCTAAGTGGGAATCAACCATGTGGGAAGAGTATAGTTCCTTAATGAGCAACCACACTTGGGATTTGGTTCCCGTTCCTAAAGGAAGGAAAATTGTTCAATGCAAGTGGATATATTAGACAAACTTTCAAAAGATGGGTTAGATAATAAGTTCGAGGAATTATTAATAGCAAAATCGTTTTCATGGGTTCTCGGCATTGACTACATTGATACCTTTGCACTAGTTGCAAAGATGAAATCTATCTAGCTCACATTAGTTATTGCCACAACTCATCATTGGGAGGTTCATTAGATGGATGTGAAGAGTGCATTTCTTCATGGGGATCTTAAGGAGGATATATACATGGAGTAGCCACATGGTTTTCTACAATATTCTTCTATGGTGTGTAGACTCCAAAAATATATTTGTGGCCTCAAACATGGCCCTTGGGATTTAAATGTTAAGATGGATTCCTTTCTTCTTACTCTTGGATTCTCCAAATGTCATTATTATACAAATGTCTATATTTTGTTGTAGGATGATTCTCTCTTATTTTTGGTTTTGTATGTTGGTGATCTATTGATCATAGGGATTTCCTCATCATCCATTGCAATAGTGAAAACTACCCTACATTACAATTTTTTGATGAGTGACTTGGGGTTGTTGCATTACTTTCTCAGTATTGTGGTCCCTCATTCTACTTCTCAAATCACCATTTCACAATCCAAGTATGTTGTTGATTTTCTATTACAGTTTCACATGGCTAAATGTAAGCTTTCTTCAACTCCCTTTCTATTTGGTTTCAAACTTAAGGTTCAATGCTATTCATCTTTGGTTGCCAACACTTTGCATCAACAGTTGGTTGGGAGGATCATTTATCTAACTCACACTAAGACAACCATATCATACTATGTGGGTATTTTAATTGCTCATAAGAGAGTGCTAAACTTCCTTCAAGTCTAAGTTGCTATATATGATACCGATTTTTCATATAGATTTGATAGGTAATAATGAGCTTAAAAATTTGATAGGTGGTACAAAAGGTACTTTGTATTTGTGTTCATATTCTTAGAGGTAGTTATATAAATTGAAGCTACATAATGCAAAACAATATTAATGATCATTACAGAGAATCATGGCATGGTGTTCCTTGAAAACTGAGGCAAAAAATTGAGGATCCATGACTATTTCACTGGAGTTCTATTAGACTTGAGGTATGTTGTACATAGACTGCTTGGCATGTTTAACATGAGGAGGTGTGATTGGGTGATTCTTGCTCCTTGATTTCATTGTATCTTGAATGTGGCATGCCACATCAAGTGAACATTGCTTTGCTCATCCCTAATATTTGTTGCATAATCATATGGTTTGGGTTATATATGAAGAAAATCATGATGAGGAAACTCATAATTTTTCAGTCTGTCTTCATCTTCTCCTGCTAGCGATGATATGCAATGCATGTAATCTGGCTGAGATAATAAATTTTTGAGGATGTAGTTGTGACCTATCACTATTTTTGTTACAATTGAGACCTCTATGACGAGCTATCAAAAATCTCTTTCTAACTAAGTTTTATGTTGGTTCGATGCATTCATTCATCTTTGAATCTAGTTCTCTTGTAGTTTTAACAAATTAAGATAGAAGACATTAATGATTTAATGGTTCACCATTATAAAACATTATAACTCAAAATTGGCTTCCAATTAGTACATCACCTTTCAACTACAACTTCCACCCATGACAGATGCATATGTGGGTTTCTTGCGAAGTCTCTTGTGAGTGAAACTATTCAAATGAACAGGCCTCTGGAGCTGTAGCTATGTGATAAGAGGAAGCATTTTACCCTTGGACTTACATAGAGACATGGAAAAATGAATTAAGTTCCCTCAACATCCCTAACTAGTTGGGACAAAAAGGGAGAGAATATGGTTGGCTTTCTTGGTTGGTCTTCTTGTGGGCACCTTCCTCATGCATCGACACTGTTGTTATAAGCCTAAACATTTCAATTGGTCGGTCCATCCGTCCTTCCACCAAAAGTGAAACAAATTTATTCAACAAGTGGTTGTAATTTTGTGCATCACTGTTGATTAGCCGATTGAAACTCCATATAATTATTTGTCTTGATTGTCGTATTGCATTGGTCTAACAATTATCAAAAAAATTCCTTAGTTGTTTTCCACTTCACAATTTATTTTCATTTATAAGTCGATGCAGTAAGAGATAAGACATTTCTTCATGTGTGCACTTGATCAATAGGTCAGATTGAGGGGGATAAAGCCTTTTGTTTTTTCACTTTAACCTCTCCTTGGTTGTTGTCAAATTTTGAATTTATTTTATACCAACACTCGAAGACTCTCTAGGAAAACTCTTAGGCATCCCCATTATTTGTAGTTCCTTTTCTAAAAGTAAGAAGGTATTTATATAAATGATAGGTGAAAAGTGTAATGGAGGTTTTCGAACATATAAAGTAGGACTTATGATGAATATATAGATCTCATATACTAATATAATTATATAGTTTAGGAATGTTCTAATATATTAATGAGAATTTATTAGTATAGATGGTTAGTTTAATCCATCAACTTTAACTTTACAAATAGTTCAAACTACCATCAAAGAACTTACATTTTTAGTTAATATATTAACTTCTTGTATAATTACTTTACACTATTCAATTACTATTAATATACTTATTAGCTATTATCTTCCTTTTACCTAATTACAATAGAATAGTTGCCATGAATTATGTTTCAATGTTATGTTTGAAATGGTGCCTTTATATCTCTTCAAATCATGATGTCTTTGTATCAAATTTAGGTGTTGATATGTGATTTACCACCAGAGATACAACCTGGTATATGCATCTTAAACTATAAACTCTTTCTATGTTACATCTTTTTCATGAATATTTTAAATAAAGGGAAATTGGAGTGATCTTGTAACATTCTTATTCTACTTGGTGGTAGCTATTACTTCATTGGAATTTCATAAATTGGTCCAAAGTCTTTCATGTTCACACTAAATTTGAGATGTCTAAAGGATGATTGACCTTTCCTCAATTGGTACAAATAAAGTTTTATTTATTGCTCTAGTTTATTAAAATAGCATGCATATGCTATACACACTTAAGTAGTGTGTCATGTGCTATTTAAGCTTAATTTTGGCATGCAGATTTATATAGACAATAATAAAACATAATATACTTGATTATTCTTTATTACTCGAGTATCTTATGTTAAATATGTTAAATAGCCAAAAAAACAAATTAAGATAATAATAAAAAAAAATCAATTTATCTAATGATATTATAATGAAGGTGGAGGATACACAATGTGGCAATGAATTTCTATATTGATGTATTAATCAATAAATAAATATAATCATAAAAATGTTCACACTCACTTCTACTTGTTTCATATTCCTATTTACATAGTATAATAATAATATTTTTTTTAAACCAACAAAGTTGCATATTCCCTGCATTTTGGTTTGTACATTCAATTGCTTGGTATAAGGTTGATGCGGAAATATTAAATTCATGCAATCTTCTACAATTTGTTTTTTTGTTTGCTAGTTTGTCCGTGATTTGTGAGACTAGCTTGTGGTTGAGAAACCGTGACTCGAGGGCATCTAAGTCGTCAAAATCACCCGGGGATCGCACCCGTCCCGAGCCACACCAACCCTTAACATAGCTGGAGTTTTTGTCCCTGCAGGTTTCAGACCGATGAATTTAACATCACAGAGTGCCTTAACAACACACTCTATCACTGACTGTCCTACACCTCAGGGACAACCTTCTACAAATTTTTTTTTACACTAATATATATCTAATAGAGATCCTCATTGTTTACCTATTACAAATTTGAGAGAGATTCATACTAGGCTATGCAAGTTTTTCTGAGTTGGTAAAGTCTTTTGTGCATATAGTTGTTCATCAACAATTTGTTGAAGGTGTGAAGGATGAGGTTTTGGAGTGATGGAAAACAATTTCCCAAGTAAATTTTCATTGAGAAGATTCTGCAATTCTGAGTTGCATATGAAAGAGGTTATGGTACCAAGTGTCTTTAGCGTATAAGTTGCATTTAACTTTATAACCACATTAGAAGTTTTATAATTTAATCATGAATTAAGGAATTAGGGTTGTAATTAATCTAGGTAAGAAAATTAAGGTTTTGGTAGTTGCAGAATACCTAAAATATTGTATATATTGTATTGTGAATGGTGAAATTAATACAATGAAGAGTTGAAAAATGTTGCACTAAAGAAGATTGATTTTCTCGCGGTTAAAAATTTCCAATTTAAATCTCTGTGTACTATATATATATAAACCATCGATTAATTTCTAGTTTAATTAAGAATATATATACATTATTGTGCTTCATGGATTTAAAACTTACCATTTGTTTATCTCATTTGTAATTCCATCCATGATCACTCATCATTGATTTGATTTCAATCAATTGCTACAACTAATCACCATTAAAAATTGAAATGATGGTAAGTACATGTAAGAGATTTCTTCTAGCATTTTAATAATTTCTTTTATATGTATTTCTTTTATATTTTAAATGATACACCAAACTTCACCTAAGTTATGATTATGTTTTATTCTTACGGTCTTAACACTTTTTGGAACAATGGCTAGTTGTATCACTATTAAACATTAACATTTTTATCTTACTTAAAATTTTTAAATTTGAGAAAACAAAAAGATTTTAATTTGAGCCACATTAATTTTGTGTAACTAGTTCCCACTTAATGTTATTTGACATTTTTGCATGGCATTCTTACATATAAGCATTTATAGATATTTCATTTATAGATATTTTTAACTTGGGAAAATATTAAAATATATATTTAAAAAAAATATTAACTATAAACTCAACAGAACAAAGACCCATTATGCTATAATGTTATTTGACATTTTTGCATGGCATTCTTACATATAAGCATTTATAGATATTTCATTTATAGATATTTTTAACTTGGGAAAATATTAAAATATATATTTAAAAAAAATATTAACTATAAACTCAACAGAACAAAGACCCATTATGCTAGGTATCTTTTTCAAAACATTTTATATCATTTGAATCAAAACATTAAACTTTTATATAATATAAAATTTGAATATAATTATTTAATAAATTTAAATAAAGTTAGAAAATATTTTTGGATAAAAACTATGTGAGTTGTTTTGATTTTTTTTTGAGACTCATCATCAAGGACAAAAAAGGTTAATATGTTGGAAAAGAGTGTTGAGGAATTTATTTAAAAAGTAAGCTAGGTCAATGATCATTGAAGGGAGGAACAAACATTACTAAAAAAGATCACGTGCTCCCGTGGAAAAGATTAATAGGTCAAATTAGTACATTCTTTAAAGCCCCTCTTAAAGAGCATATAATTGATACTACCTACAATCAAATCATCTATCACCGAACATGCCTTTAAATCCAAGCACTTCATTTTCTTCAACCAAACTAAAATTCTATCCTTAGCCCCTTATTACTCCTCTCGCCTCATTCAGGAAGCTCTTGAAATTGAAAAACATCCTAATAATTTTAATCGCAAAGATGGCTACAAACTTAGCCAATCCTGGAAACCCACCATTCACAACCATGGGTATTGTATTGCATTATACAAAGAATCAATACGAGAGAATTATTGAGTTAATCCAAGATAGATAATTAAACTTTAGGTTGTAAGTTGTTGATCTATTTCCATTCTATCCCTCCCTTTTTATCTTCTTAATTTATTTTCTTAGTTTACTTCGATTCCTCACAATCTAATTATTCCATATGTTTCATCATTTCCACCTTGAGAAAGCCTTATTAATTCTTTGTGTTTTCTTTGTCTATTTGAATTATTTCCTTTACATTATTATCTTCATCATTACCTCATATCAACTCTTTATTTATTTATTTCAAATCTTGTTATTTTTATCATTAATCTATTCAACCATTATTAATATTTTATTAAGTTCTATAATTTAATATATTTTTTAATGACTAATTGAAAATGTGAATACCTTATTATTCTCCGTTTAACTATATTAATTAACTATTATGAATTTTTATATACTAATCTATTATTGTCAACAACTTATTATATTTTTTAATAGACAATTTAAATATTCCATTATTTTATTAATCTCAACAACTCTTCGACTAAATTTGACTTCATCTCTTTGTAATCCTCGTTCCTTAAACGTTGATTATATTTTGAAGTTAAATTTCACATTCATAGATTTTAATCTTGACAATGAACCATTTAAATGTGTTTTGCTGGGTGACCAAATTTTGAGGAATGTATATTAGATGCAGTCGTAAAAGTGTTTCCTAATTAGGGTATCATATGATAGATAGGTTATATTATTGGAAGGTAAAACATTTGTGTTATTGTTTGCACATGCATGTTTTTAAGTTGATATTATTTTGGTGGAAGTGCTTAAAATGGGCATGAAGTGTTCTACATAAAAAAAAAAAAAAAAAATGACATTAAGGGTTAGAAAAAATGTTTTGTTTATAATTTTTATGTTTTGTATTTAATTTAAATTTTAAAGGGAATAGATAAAAAATATAGTTTCTAAAATAACAAATTTGCTTATATTTTGTATTTAATTTAAACCTTAAAAGAAATAGGTGAAGTACACACTTTGGTATTATGTAGAAATGGATGGGGAACTAACCCTTTATAAATATTGGGTATTATTTAGAAATGGATGGGAACTAACCCTTTATAAATATTGGTATGAATTCTTTTGAATTTGGATGTTTACATATGGAACTCTAATAACATTTATAATTTGAATAAAATTTATAATGTATCTAATAATATTTATAATTCGTATCTAATGATATTGAAGAATGAGTTCATTTCTCGTTCATAAAATTTTTATTAGGAGTATCATAAAAGAAGGCATATTTCCAATCATAATGCCACATAAGAAAAAACTTGCCTAAAGAGCCTGGGTTTTATGACCCCAATAAATTTTGAATGGAGAATATTTTAAGCAATAGTTTAAATTTTGAATGGAGAATATTTTAAGCAATAGTTTATATGTTCTAATATCATTAAAACAATGAACGAGTATCAAAGATCATGAATCTAATTATGATTTATAAATATAATACCTTTTAAAATGATTGGGGTGGGAAAGTATGTCTAGGTCTTGGGAAAGGCTACTCCATACCACCAATCTATTTATTTTTTCTCTCACGGAAAACTACAAAAATGTTGATATTTAAAATTTGTTTTCTTTTAAATGTGTTCATTTAAATAATCAAAGTCATATTAATTATATCAAAATGGTTTGAAATTAGTCTTGTCAAAATGTTTTGGAATTTATTATATAAGCCAAGAGGATAGTATGGCCTAAGTACTTGGTAAGAGGACGTCATTCTATGAATCATGTTCCCCTTCAGAGACATGGATAAAAAAATCGATTTCCTTAGAAGTGACTTTAAACAATTATAAAAAAGTTAACATATATTTTAAAAAATAAATAAATAAATTAAGAAATTACAACTTTCTCACTTGGTTGGTTTGTACCATAAATTTATTTATTATTATTTAGTAATTTGGTAATATTATTTGAAAATCACAGGGACGTCATTAAGATTGACATTTAGAAGGGAAAGTAGTCTTAAAAAGCGGGTATGAAGCTCTCTAAAAGACAACGAAATTTTTTTTAAAAGAAACTTGAGACCATTTATGAAGCACTTTGTTGGCTTCACCATAAATTTGTTTATTATGATTTAGTAATTTGGTAATTTTATTTGAAAATCATATAGATCTCATTAAGTATGATATTTAGAAGGGAAAGTGGTCCTAAAAAGTGAGTATGAAGCTTTGTAGAAGACAACGGGATTTTTTATTTTTATTTAAAGATATTGAGGTCATTTATGGAGCATTGATCTAATAAATATAGAGTATTGATGCAATAATTTATGAACTTACATTTTTATGTTTTATGTAATTTGTGTTATTTAACAATATGAGTAAATTAGTAAGTAGATAGATTTAATTATTTTTTATCAAAATTCTTCTTTAAATTTGATAACGATTTTGTGAAAAGTTATATTTCCATTTAATTGATGAGAACTTTGATCATAGAACTTGTGTTTAAAAGTTTTAACCCATTTTAAAAATATTAAATCGCTGAAATTATTAAAAAAAAAAAAAAAAGAGTAACATGACACTACTCACCCCTCTAACAATACATCAATTATAACACCATATCGATAATAAGACTTTCATTTGAATTTTTGTATCACACTCTGCGGAGCATTTAAATTGATGTTAACATACACCAATGCAAATGATAAAGCTCATAGAACGTAAACAAAGGTATAAGGAAAACATTAGCATGTAGAAAAAGCAATAAACACATTCTGTGAAAAGGCATATAATTATGCATTTAGGAGAAAAATGGAAAGTCAAGTAAAATGTTGTTAGGGTGAGAAGTTTGAATAAAAAATGTTAGAAACCCAAATATAATTAGATATATAACTTAATAATAATAATTAAAAAAATGAGTTGACTATTACATTTATTACATTTACTATATTCCCTCAACCCCAACCCTCATATATGAGGGTGGGGAGTGGGGAAATATTAGAGTAAATGTTATTACATTTATTCTAATATTATGAGGGTTAGGGGAATATTAGATTAAATGTTATTACATTTACCCTCATATTGCACCACCCCCCACCCTCATATTGCATTTACTCTAATATTTCCCCACCTTCCACCCTCATATATGAGGGTGGGGGGTGGAGCAATATTAGAGTAAATGTAATACATATATGAGGGTGGGGGGTGGGGAAATATCAGAGTAAATGTTATTACATTTAATCTAATATTTCCGAGGGTGGGGTGGTGGGGAAATATTAGAGTAAATGTTATTACATTTAATATTAGAGTAAATATTACATTTACTCTAATATTTCCCCACCCCCCACCCTCAACAATATTAGATTAAATGTAATAACATTTACTCTGATACCTCCCTACCCCCCACTCTCATATATGAGGGTACGGGGTGGGGCAATATTAGAGTAAGTGTTATTACATTTACTCTAATATTGCCACACCCCCCATATTAGAGTAAATGCAATAACATTTACTCTAATATTGCCCCACCCCCCACCCTCATATATGAGGTATTACATTTACTCTAATAATTCCCCATCCCTCACCCTCATATATTAGAGTAAATGTTATTAGAGTAAATATATGAGGGTAGGGGGGTGGAACAATATTAGAGTAAATGTAATACCTAATATATGAGGGTGTGAGATGGGGCAATATTAGAGTAAATGTAATAAAATTTAGAGTATGAGGGTGGGGGGTGGATCAATATTAGAATAAATGTAATACCTCATATATGAGGGAGGGTGGGGGCTGGGGAAATATTAGAGTAAATTTAATAACATTTACTCTAATATTGGCCCACCCCTTATGAGGGTGGGGGATGGGGAAATATTAGAGTAAATGTAATAACATTTACTATAATATTTCTCGAGCCCCCACCCTCACCCTCATATATGATGGTGGGGGTTGGGGCAATATTAGAGTAAATGTAATAACATTTACTCTAATATTTCCCCAACCCCCACCATCATATATGAGGGTGAGGGTGGGGAGTGCAACAATATTATAGTAAATGTTATTACATTTACTCTAATATTTCCCCACCCCCCACCCTCATGGTGGGACACTATTAGAGTAAATGAGATTATATTTACTCTAATATTGCCCGACCCCCCACCCTCGAATATGAGGGTGGGGGCTGAGGCAATATTAGAGTAAATGTTATTTATTAGACTAAATGTAATTATGAGGGTGGAGAAATATTAGATTAAATTTTATTATGAGGGTCGGGGCTGGGGAAATATTAGAGAAAATGTTATTTATTATGAGGGTGGGGGGGGTGGGGCAATATTATGAGGGTGGGGGGGTGGGGCAATATTATGAGTAAATGTTATTACATTTACTCTAATATTTCCCCACCCCCACCCTCATATTAAATTTACTCTAATATTTCCCCACCCCCATGAGGTGGGGGGTGGGTAAATATTAGAGTAAATGTTATTACATTTACTCTAATATTGCCTCAACCCCCCACCCTCATACTAAATTTACTCTAATATGTCCCCATCCCCATGAAGGTGGCGGGTGGGGAAATATTAGAGTAAATGTTATTACATTTACTCTAATGTTTCCCCACCCTCCACCCTCATATATGAGGGTGGGGAGTGGTGCAATATTAGATAAAATGTTATTACATTTACTCTAATATAGCCCCACCCCCACCCTCATATTAAATTTACTCTAATATTTCCCCACCCGCCACCCTCATATATGGGTTGGGTGGGACAATATTAGATTAAATGTTATTACATTTACTCTAATATTGCCCCACCTTCCACCCTCATATATGAGGGTCGGGGTGGGGAAATATTAGAGTAAATATAATAACATTTAATCTAATATTTCCCCACCTCCCACCCCCCACCCTCATATAAGGGTGGGAGGTGCGGAAATATTAGAGTAAATGTAATAACACTTACTCTAATATTTCCCTATATATGAGGGTGAGGGTGGGGGTGGGGAAATATTAAAGTAAATGTAATAACATTTACTCTAATATTGCCCCACTATCATGGTGGGGATTGGGAAAATATTAGAGTAAATGCAATAACATTTACTCTAAAATTTCCCACCCTCATATATGAGGGTGGGGGGTGGGGCAATATTATAATATTTCCCCACCCCCCACTCTCATATATACAGTTGGGGGGGTGGGAAAATATTATAATAACATTTACTCTAATATTTCCCCAGCCCTCACCCTCATATATATGAGGGTGGGGGTGGGACAATATTAGAGTAAATGTTATTATAATATTTCCCCACCCCCCACCCTCATATATACAGGTGGGGGGTGGGGAAATATTATAATAAAATTTACTCTAATATTTCCCCACCCCACACCCTCATATATGAGGGTGAGGGTTGGGGAAATATTATAATAACATTTACTCTAATATATGAGGGTAGGGGGTGGGGCAATATTATAATAACATTTACTCTAATATTTTATGACCCCCCACCCTCATATATGAGGGTGGGGATGGGGAAATATTAGAGTGGTGGGGATGGGGAAATATTAGAGTGAATGATATTACTTTTACTTTAATATTTCTCCACCCCCCCACCCGTGGGGAAATATTAGAGTAAATGTTATTACATTTACTCATATATTTAAGAGTGGGGGTTGGGAAAATATTAGAGTAAATGTAATAACATTTACTCGAATATTGGCCCACCCCTCACCCTCATCATATATGTGGGGTGTTGGGAAATATTAGGGAAAATGTAATAACATTTACTCCAATTTCCCCACCCTCAACCCTCATATATCTAAGGGCGGAGGGGGGGGTGAGGAAATATTAGAGTAAATGTAATAATATTTACTCTAATATTTCCCCATAGGGTGGGGGGTGGGAGGGTGAGGGATCGAACAATATTAGAGTAAATTTTATTACAATTAATCTAATATTTCCCCACCCTCACCCTCATATATATGAGCGTGGGGGATGGGGCAATATTAGAGTAAATGTAATAACATTTACTCTAATATTGCCCCAGCCCCTACCCTATGAGGGTGGGGGGTGGGGCAATATTATAATAAATGTTATTATATTAGAGTATATGAGGGTGGGGGGTGGAGAAATATTAGAGTAAATGTAATAAAATTTACTCTAATATTGCCCCACCGTCCACCCTATCATATTTCCCTAGCCTCATATATTATATGAGGGTGGGCGATGGGGAAATATTAGAGTAAATGTTATTATATTTACTCTAATATTGCCCCAACCCCCACTCTCATATATTATATGAGGCTAGGGAAATATGATAGGGTGGACGATGGGGCAATATTAGAGTAAATTTTATTACATTTACTCTAATATTTCTCCACCCCCCACCCTCATATACTCTAATATTATGAGGGTGGGGGGTGGGAAAATATTCGAGTAAATGTTATTGGGGGGCAATAATAGAGTAAATGTAAAATATTAGGGAGGGGGCTGGGGCAATATTAGAGTAAATGTGGGTGGGGAAATATTAGAGTAAATCTGATTACATTTACTCTAATATTTCCCCACCCCCTACCCTCATACATTATATGAGGGTGGGGGGTGAGGAAATATTAGAGTAAATGTGGGAGGGGAAATATTAGAGTAAATCTTATTACATTTTCTCTAATATTTCCCCACACCCCACCCTCATATAGGGTGGGGGGTGGGGCAATATCAGAGAAAATGTTATTACATTTACTCAAATATTTCCCCACCCCCCACCATCATATATATGGGGGTGGGAGGTGGGGATATATTAGACTAAATGTAATAACATTTAATATAATATTGTCCCACCCCTCACCCTCATCATATATATGGGGTTGGGGGGTTGGGAAATATTAGAGAAAATGTAATAACATTTACTCTAATATTCCCCACCCCCCACCCTCATATATATGAAGGTGGGGGGTGGGGCAATATTAAAGTAAATGTAATAACATTTTCTCTAATATTTCCCCACCCATATGAGGGTGGGGGGTGGGACAATATTAGAGTAAATGTGGGTGGGGAAATAGGGGGTGGGGCAATATTAGAGTAAATGTGGTTAGTGAAATATTAGAGTAAATCTTATTACATTTACTCTAATATTTCCCCACCACCCACCCTGGTATATTATATGAGGATGGGGGGTGGGGAAATATTAGAGTAAATGTGGGTGGGAAAATATTAGAGTAAATATTATTACATTTACTCTAATATTTCCTCACCCACCACCCTCGTATATTACATGAGGGTGGGGGTTGGTGCAATATTAGAGAAAATGTTATTACATTTACTCTAATATTTCCCCACTCCCCACCATCATATATATGAGGGTGGGGGGTAGGGAAATATTAGAGTAAATGTTAGATGTGGCTTGGGCTGGTCCATCTCTACTATTGTTCGGTGCTCCTTCAATAGGGGGTATCTTCTTCTTCAAACAGGTGATGTATATTAGTAAGTACATTGCCTATGTAAATATTCTCAGGTTCTTCTAATTCGGGCTATACTGAAACTTCCTCCAAGCGCAACTCTATCTCACTGGTTTTCATTCCCATGTCTATCCACAATCCTCCCTCCATCAGCACTCCAGATCCCGCTGATCCTCCTTCATCACTGTCTAATTTTGGGCTATCCCATTACATTAATCCTCTCTCCCGCAACCATGAGTTGGCCAACTCTCCTTGTCTCTGTAACTTTCGTAATTCATGCAACCTTCCTTCAATGTTTCCTTCACTACTGATCTCCTTCCACAATTGCTCACAGTGGGGAAATATTAGAGTAAATGTAATAACATTTACTCTAATATTTCCCCACCCCCCACCCTCATCATATATATGGGGGTGGGGGGTTGGGAAATATTAGAGAAAATGTAATAACATTTACTTTAATATTCCCCACCCGGCCCTCATATATATGAAGGTGGGGGGTTGAGAAATATTAGAATAAATGTAATAACATTTACTCTAATATTTCCCCATCCATATGAGGGTGGGGTGTGGGGAAATATTAGAGTAAATGTAATATCATTTACTCTAATATTTCTCAACTATGAGGATGGGGGGTGGGGCAATATTAGAGTAAGTGTTATAAAATTTACTCTAATATTGTCCCACTATGAGGGTGGGGGG
>ML801629.1:70321-87940 GCA_009831015.1 Picea engelmannii
CCCCCCACCCTCATATAATATTTCCCCACCCCCCACCCTCATATAACAACATTTACTCTAATATTGCCCCACCCCCACCCTCACCCTCACCCTCACCCTCATATATATGGGGGTGGGGGATGAGGAAATATTAGAGCAAATGTAATAAAATTTACTCTAATATTCCCCCACCCCCACCCTCATATATTGTATGAGGGTGGGGAAATATTAGATTAAATGTTATTACATTTACTGTAATATTTCCCAACCCCCAGCGCTCATATACTCATATATGTATGAGGGTTGGGGTGGGGAAATACTATGTTAAATTGTATTACATTTACTCTAATATTTTTCACCCCCCACCCTCATAGGGTGGGGAGTGGAGAAATATTAGAGTAAATGTTATTACATTTACTCATATATATGAAGGTGAGGGGTGGGAAAATATTAGAGTAAATGTAATAACATTTACTCTAATATTTCCCCTCCCCCCATCCTATGAGGGTGGGGGGTGGGAAAATACCATAGGGTGGGCGGTGGGGAAATATTAGAGTAAATGTAATAACATTTACTCTAATATTGCCCCACCCCAACCCTATTACATTTACTCTAATATTGCCCCACCCCAACCCTATTACATTTACTCTAATATTTCCCCACCCCCACCCTCATAGGGTGGAGGGTGGGGAAATATTAGAGTAAATGTAATAGGGTTGGGGTGGGGAAATATTAGAGTAAATGTTATTTGAATTTACTCTAATATTTCTCCACCCCCCACCCTCATATATATGATGGTGGGGGATGGGGCAATATTAGAGTAAATGTAATGAAATTTACTCTAATATTTCCCCACCCCTCATCCTATGAGGTTTGGGGGTGGACAATATTAGATTAAATGTTATTATATTAGAGTATATGAGGGTGGGGGGTGGGAAATATTAAAGTATATGTAATAAAATTTACTCTAATATTGCTCCACCCCCCGGGGGGTGGGGGGTTGGGCAATATTAGAGTAAATGTTATTACATTTACTCTAATATTTCCCTACCCTAATATATATGAGGGTGGGGGATGGGGAAATATTAGAGTAAATTTAATAACATTTACTCTAATATTTCCCCACCCATATGAGGGTGGGGGTGGGGAAATATTAGAGTAAATGTTATTGGTGGGGGTGGGGAAATATTAGAGTAAATGTAATAACATTTACTCTAATATTTCCCCACAATGAGGGTGGGGGGTGAGGCAATATTATATTAAATGTAATAACATTTACTTTAATATTACCCCACTATGAGGGTGGGGGTTGGGGTAGTACTAGAGTAAATAACATTTACTCTAATTATGCCCCACCCGGGTGGGGAAATATTAGAATAAATGTAATACCATTTACTCTAATATTTCCCCACTATGAGGTTGGGGGGTGGGGCAATATTATAATAAATGTAATAAAATTTACTCTAATATTTCCCCACTATGAGGGTGGGGTGTGGGGAAATATTAGAGTAAATGTAATAATATTTACTCTAATATTGCCCCACCCCACACCCTCATATAATAACATTTACTATAATATTTCCCGACCCCCCACCCTCATATATGAGGGTGGGGTCTAAGGAAAAATTAGAGTAAATGTAATAAAATTTACTCTAATATTGCCCCACCCATAAATATCATATTCCAATACGAATGTCTTTGTGAAGTCTGGAAGTGCTAGGATAGGGGTTGAGCACAAAGCATATTTCAAGGCTTGGAAGGCATAATTTGCAGCTGAAGTCCAAGTGAAAGCATTCCTTTTAAGGAGATAAGTGAGAGGAGCTGCAATTTTTCCATAATTCCGAACAAAATTCATATAATAGCCCGTTAAACCTAAAAAACCATGCAAGCTCTTAATAGTTTTAGGGCAAGGCCTATTGAATTTTAATATGCTTTAGTTCATACACATGTGGTTTATTTCATTTTTCATGTACTTGAACCATAAACAATGCATCAATACCATACATAAGTGCTGCAATGACCAAGATCACAAGAAGAATAAGCATGCACAAGAACATAAGAAGTATCCTGGGAAAACCCTTCTCAAACAAGGGAAAAACCCACCAATCCTTTGTTATATTCTCAAGAGAAGATACCCCAACACCATAGACCTATCACATAAGAGGGTGCTTACCAAAACCTAGAAACTAGTGCCCAAGAGAGGTGTTCACTTCAGTCGTACATGCACTTGCTGAAATTCCGATTTGACAAGTGAGAGTGTGTAATCCTCAATGGGGATTCACCTTTATTTATACAAAAAAAGACACAACAAAAGGTGTTTCTATTGGCACAATAGGGATGACCTCAATAACTCAATAATATAATTAATCATTACACAATATTAATCATCTTACATATGGTGGGGTCAAATTGTACTCTTTACATCACAAATTAGGGTTACCAGTAAATCTTACTCTCAAACAATATAGCAAAGATCTCACATGTCCACTAGTGCTCAACCACTAGGGACATGTCCACCTGTGTTCAGCCATAGGGATGTCATACTCAACATATCACTCAACTGATTCCATAGGAGTACCATCTAGAGTACCATCTCAAGCCGACTCAACTAAGTCCATAGGAGTAGAAGGCATGAGACCATATCATGTTGACTCAACTCAATTCAAAGGAGTACAAAGAAAGATACCATCTCAATTCATATCAACTCAGTCCATAGGAGTAGACAAGAGACCACATGTCATAACAGCTTAGTCCAAAGTCTAATGCACACCCATCACATGGGAACACCCAACACTTGGGATCCCTCACACAGATGTCTCAACTCAGTCCAGAGGAGAACAATCTGGAGGATGTCTCATGAAGCTGCAATCAACAACAAGGCCAATCCTGCATAGATTCAAGTTTCTTAGGATCCACTTAGACACCATCCTTTCCGACAATATGACCCAAGTATTCCACTTCTGAGGCACCAAAGGTACATTTAGATTGTTTGAGGAAAAGTTGGTTCTTAGAGAATATATGGAGAACTTAATTCAAATGAGAGAGATGGAAGGGCCAAGTAATTTTACTATAGATGATAATATCATCAATAAAACTAAGACAAAATGATGGAGAAAAGGACGAAATACATGATTCATAAGAATTTGGAAAGTGGAAGGAGCATTATGCAATCCAAAGGGAATTACCAGGAATTCATAATGACCCTCATGAGTGAGAAATGTATTTTTGGGAATGTCTTCATCTTTCATACAAATCTGGCGGTAGCCATAACATAGATCTAGTTTGGTGAAGTACTGAGCACCACTCAATTCATACAAGAGGTAATCAATGACAGGAATGTGGATTTTTTCTTTGATTGTGATTTTTTTGAGGGCGTGTAAATCAGGACACATGCGCCAAGTACCTTCTTTCTTGAGTACCATGACCATAGGGGAAGAATAGGGGCTAGTACTAGGACGGATAACACTGAATTCTAGTAATCCATGAACAATTTTCTCTATTTCATTCATCTGGGAAAAGGGATGACGATAAGTATGAACATTGGGAGGAATACTTCCCAGGATGAGAGGGATGGAATGATCATGGACTCCACGGGAAGGGGGAAGTTCTTTGGGAGTGGTAAAAACAACTTGGTGGCGGAAAATGATAGATTGGAGGTAGGGATGCATATAAGGTGTCTCAAAAACATGAATGGAGTGGATTTGGGATATGATTCCCGAATGACCTTTTTTGAGGAGAGTTTATGATCCATATGGATGTTAGTGGCCTTCGACCTATTCCTACTGGTTCATTTTGGCAGTTTTCGAGTTTAGCAATTGTTTTCCTAGTTTTTGGGTCCCTGACTTTCGGGGTTGTTTTGAGGCCCTAAGAAACATTTTTAGGGCTCTCCATAGTGTATTCCTCAGATATATATTTCCAACGGGTTATCATCCGCCTAAAACGGATATCGTATGCAAACATTACGACCCCAGGAAGTTGATGTACTAACTTACCCAAACAGGGCCCACATGACTTTTGGTGCTTCATCTCCTAGGGTTAGGTTTTTGGATGTCTAGGGTTTTTGACATTCATGTTTATTGTAAAAAGGCCTTCAGAGCCTCATTTTAATCATCTTCTTGCAAATGAGAGAAACCGTCACATATCTTCTTAAAGATAAGCCGCCACCATTCCAACAAGCTTGTTTTTCGCTGCATTTTACAATTTCATCTTATTTCCTTATTGAATAGAAAATCAATTTTAATGTGTCTCTATTATTCTGTGTTAAGCATATTTTAATAATATGTATTCATTTTTTCCTGCTCATAAAATATGGATCAATGGTATCAGAGCGGTATGCTCCTTGTCTTCTTAATGCATGTCCCCAACGAGGTCAGGGTACAAAGAATTAGGTCTCGAGCTTGTTTCTCTTGAGGAAAAAAGATCTCGCACACCCAAATGACCTCTCATGGCAGGAGAAAAGAAAGATGAAGGGAAATGAGATCCTTTCAAATAAATTCTTGAGGAATCCCTCGTGCAACAGAGGAATGAGATGATGGATAGTTTTGCACAAATCTTTCGGCGGTTACCAACATGTGACATATCTTCCTTGAGTGGAGGTGCCGCCCCCTTCAAGGTACAAATAAACTTTGATATTCTTATATTTGAAGGTCAAATAGACACAGATGTTGTAGACAAGTGGTCGAATCTACTAGAAGGGTATTTTTCTGTCCATAACTTTTCAAATAGAGAAAAAATTACTTTTGCGCTCCTCAAAGTTGTTCCCTATGTCAAAGATTGGTGGGAAACTTTCTATGAGAAAAGGGAAACCGAGGAACCCTCATTATTTATAGTCGCTACCACTTGGGAATCCTTCAGGGATGCTATTAAGTAACAATAGTACCTTGTCGGAATTTATGATGACTTGTATACCAAATGGATCACACTACGGTAAGAAGGAGACCAAGCAATGCCAGATTTCACAAATATCTTCCATACACTGTGTACCAACATGGGTATAAAATATTCAGAGAGACATCTGGTGCTCAAGTATCGCGGTGCTCTGCATAGATACATCTAGACTTAAATTGAATTTTTGGACATCTTGTCCTTGGGTGCCTATCGATATGTTGTCAAAATCAATTAGAAGCTCAAACAAAAGAAGTGACAATTTGGGTCTGGGAACCCCTCGCAGAAAAAACTAGGAAAGGGAAGCCCCAACTTATAGAATAAAGGACAGAGAAAATATGAATAGTATCGGGACAACCAGTCCAATCCGCAAGCAAAGAAGGACATTGGAAAGACAAAGAAGGATACTAGGAAGTGGTGTGACTTCCATAAGAGCCCTTGGCATAACATTGCTAATTACCGCTCAAAGTAGTCATTGGTGGCTGAAGTGAAAGGATATGAATCATATGCAAGTTCTGACTCTGAGTTAGAACCAGAAAGGGGAAGAAGGATCATTGATGCGAAACCCAGTGCCACCGTTGCTACCACCAATCTCCATCCTAGTGAACCAGAAGAGCCAAAAGCAGGTGAGTGCCTTTTCCATTCGCAGATGTGGGTAAAAGGCACCCCACTGCACTTCACTGTTGATAGCGGTAGCCAAAAGAACCTCATCTCAGCAGATGTTGTCAAGCGGTTGGCCTTGCCAGAAATTCCAAACCCGCATCCCTACACCATTGGATGGATCTGCCAAGGAAGCGATCTCCGTGTCAGCCAACAGTGTCGACTGTCGTACGAAATCAAACCCTTCAAAGACGAGGTATTGTGTGATGTTTCTCCTCTCAAATTTTGTAATGTTCTTTTGGGCCAACCTTATTTATGGAAACGTCATGTTGTATATGAGTCTAGGCCTCGTAGTTTTATTATTACTTTGAACATGAAATTGTACAGGATACCCGAGGAAGTCCCTCCTAGTCCTATTTCCTTGATCTCTAATAAGCAATGCAGGAAGGTCATCTCTCAGACCGAGAAATTTGTCTTCTTCATGATTCTCTCTCAGAGTAAGTGAAATATCATAGCCACATCCAGGGCCTCCACGGCTAATCTCTCCACACAAAAGAATCAAGTGGATAAGGTCATGGAAGAATACTCAAATATATTCTCCTCTTCTACCGGGGTATCTCTTCACTTCCAGGTCAAGCATCCCATCAATCTAAACCTAGGTGCACTGCTACCCAATGGGTCGGTCTACCACCGCTCTCTGTTAGAAAATGAGGAGATCAAGAGGAAAATCCAAGAACTTCTCCACAAGGGGCACATCCTTCCTAGATCATATCCTTGTGGGAGCCCAATCGTACTGGTGTAGAAGAAAGACGAGACTTGGTGACTCTGCATTGATTACCATGGCCTAAATAATATCATAGTCTGAAACTAGTACCCTATTCCCAGATTCAACGACCTCCTTGATCAACTCACGGGGGCCAAATGCTTCATTAAGATTGATCTGAAGTCTGGATACCACCAGGTCCCAATAGAACAGACAGATTTATGGAAGACTGCCTTCAAGTCAAAAGAAGGTCTTTTTGAATGGTTGGTCATGCCCTTTGGTTTGACAAAAGCTCCAAATTTTTTTATGAGGATGATGGACGATATCCTGCGACCTTTCACTAGTAATTTTGTAGTGGTGTATCTAGATGACATCCTCATCTACAACAAGACTTTGGCGGAACACTTGCAACATATTCAACAGGTTCTGCACACCCTGTAGCAATACAAACTATATGAAAACCTGGAAAAATGCTCCTTCGGCATGGACAGGGTCCATTACTTAGGCTACATTGTTGATCAACATGGTATACATGTGGATCCAACCAAGATCCAGGTCATCCGTGACTGGCCATCCCCAACCACACTCACTGAGCTTCGAAGCTTCTTGGGCCTCACCAATTTATATCGCAGGTTCGTGTTGGGAGTATCTCATATCACATGGGCCCTCAGCCAAGTAACTAGGGGTGGCGGTAAGGAAAAATTTGTGTGGGGATTTTCCCAACAACAAGCCTTCGATGACTTGAAGCAGTGTTTGTGCTCATCCCCAATACTTTCATTATCGGACCTACAACATCCCTTTGAGATCGAGACATATTATTCAGACTATGTTGTGGGCATCATTCTCACTCAACATGGATACCCTGTGGCGTATCATAGTAATACACTATCATATGATGTCCGTAAGTACCCTACTTACGACAAACAAATGTACTCCATTTTTCAAGCCTGCCACTAGTG
Source organism: Picea engelmannii (assembly GCA_009831015.1). Taxonomy (NCBI): domain Eukaryota; kingdom Viridiplantae; phylum Streptophyta; class Pinopsida; order Pinales; family Pinaceae; genus Picea; species Picea engelmannii. The sequence continues at coordinate 77,507 of ML801629.1, forward strand.
GAGAAATTACATTCTGGGGAAGGAGACAGTCATCCACACTGATCACAAGCCACTATAGTTCATGCAGACCCAAGGAAAATTGCAGAATGACCGCCATCAAAATTGGTCCACATACTTACAGCAGTTCCACCTCAACATCAAGTATAAAACATGAATTACCAACCGAGTTGTTGATTTCCTCAGCCAACCTCCAGTCATGACACTCACCAAGGTGCTAGACTCTTACGGCTATGAGACCTCCGGATGGCCCCACCTCTATGAGACAGACCCTGACTTCTCCAACACCTACCAAATCTTGGGAGAAAAATCAGTGGTCACTAATTTCCATCTTCATGACAGGTTGTTGTGTCATCTGGGCCATGTCTGCATTCCATCAAGCGAGCGCATGAAGCTTATTTGGGAAGCTCACTACAGTCGGGTGGAAGGACACTTTGGCATCGAAAAGACAGTGAAAATGTTGTAGAAACATTTCTACTGGCCGAAACTTCGACATGATGTCGACAAGTATATCAGGTCTTGCACCACCTACGTTATTTCCAAACTGATCTCTGAGAAACAACGCCTGTACACCCCTCTGCCTACTTCTGATAAGTCATGGGAATCCATCTCAAGGGACTACATGTCAGGCCTCTCATCCACCAAAAGGGGAAATGACTGTGTTTTCGTGGTTGTCGATCACTTTTCCAAGATGGTGATTATGGCCACTTGCAAAAAGAACACCACCGCAGAGGCCACTACCAAGCTCTTCTTTGAAAGCGTCTGGGTACACTTTGGGATCCCACAAACCATTATTTCAGATCGGGACAATCGGTTCCTTACCACATTTTGTTCGAGACTCTGGTCACTGCTGGATACGAAGATAACCAAATCCACTGCCTTCCACCCCCAGACAGATGGCCAAATTGAGGTCGTCAATCAGATGATCATACATATCCTGCGCATGTACAATTCCAAGCACCCCCGCACATGGGATGAGAGTCTTCCCTATGTCCAACATAGCTAAAATCAAGCCCTGCATAGCTCAACTGGCCACAACCCATTTCAGGTGGGGTTGGGATTCCAACCATTGGGCCCCATGGATGTTGCACTACCCTTGGTGACCACCTCGACCAACTCGACCAACTCGTCCCCTGCTCCACCAAAAGATGACAAAGCCACCCAGTTCATTGAGTGGATCCAACACATCCACCAATAGGTTTAGGATATTTTATAGAAGTCCAATGCCAAGTACAAGTAGAACCATGATCAACACTGGGTGCCACATAAGTTTCAGGTGGGCGACAAAGTTTGGTTGCACTTGCAGAAAGAACACCTTACAGGGCCCCATCGGAAGCTTCGCCCACTTCGGTATGGGCCATACACCATCACCAAGGATGTGGGTGATAATTATTTTGTGCTCAACATTTCCCCTTTCCTTGGCTTGCATCCAATCTTCAACATGGCTCTCCTTCGGCCATATTTCCCACCATTATTGGACACCTCAGAGATAGCGGAGAAGTTGACACCAATAGAGCTCAACCCTGACTGCATGCAACATGCATCCATTGATCATATTATGGACACACATATCAAGGGAATCCAACATCAAAGGATCCAACTTTATCGAGTTGTCAAAGCAGGGCATCTCCTGCACCAAGGCAAGTGGCTCACCCGAGGCCAAATTCAGTAGAAATTTCCTCATCTAATGGAGAAACTCAACGCAATGGAGACCATTGCTTCCTAATGGGGGAGGATTGATCCATATGGATGTCAATGGACTCCCACCTATTCCAACTGGTTCATTTTGGCATTTTTTGAGTTTGGTAGTTTTGTTTTCCTAGTTTTCGGGTCCTTGACTTGCAGGGTCGTTTTGAGGCCCTAAACAACGTTTTTAGAGATCGCCATAATCGAAAATTCATTTTTATAGATAGCAACAAAATGTTTAGTCCTCGAATAGAACTTTCCAACATGCTATCGTGCGCCTAAAACGAAGATCGTATGCAAAAGTTACGACCCTAGGAAGTTGATGTACTAACTTACCCAAACGGGGCCTACATGACTTTTGGCGCTTCATCTCCTAGGGTTAGGTTTTTGGATGTCTAGGGTTTTTTAAATTCCTGTTTATTGTAAAAAGGCCTTCAGAGCCTCATTGTAATTATATTCTTGCGAATGAGTGTAGTCATCACATCTTTTCTCAGAGATAAGCCGCCACCATTCCAACAAGCTTGTTTTTCGCTGTATTTTATAGTTTCATCTTATTTCCTTATTGAATAGAAAACCAATTTTACCGTATCTATGTTATTATGTGTTAAGCATATTTTAATAATCTGTATTCATTTCGTTATGCTCATAAAATCTTGATCATTTTCCATGCGATGGGAATTGATGATCTCAAGGGAGCCTGCTGTGATGCATTGGAACTTATATTGTTGTCCCTCCTGTTGGAATTGCATGGTTAAGTCCTTAAAATCCATGAGAATGGGGCCGAGAGTGCATAACCATTTAACACCAATAACAATGTCACAACCACCCATGTCTATAGAAAACATATGGGATTTTAGGTGATACTGACCAATTTGGCGTCGGACATTTTCAGATCTTCCCCCACATTTCATGGAACCTCCATTGGCAATCATGATTTGAAAATTATTGATGGAATGGATGTAAAAATTGACTTCTTGGGAAATGCAGCGATGAATAAAATTATGGGTGATACCACTATCCACAAGGATGGTGACTTTACTATTTTTTATGTAACCAATTAATTTGAGAGTCTAGGGAGCAGAGTAGCCAGTGAGGGAATTAAGTGAAATCACAGGGTCAACGTCTGATGGATCAAAGGGTGGGGTCAGATCAGATGGTGGTGGTAGTTCCTCCACAGGCAGAACAACATCTTCTTCAGAAATATCCTCAGTCACAGCCATAAAAAGCTTTGTTCCTTACACTTGTGCCTAGGAAAATATTTGTCATCACAATTATAAAAAAGACCGTTGAGTTGACGTTCAACCATTTCATCCCTGGTTAATTTATGGATCTTGAGGGGAGTTGCAGGAGGGGCATAATTGGTGGGTTTAGGGCAAGGAGGAAAGGAGCTTTTTCGAGTCTGGGAGGATACAATCTGTTGTGCTTCTTTGGCTCGTTGGGTATCTTCCAACCAATTTTGGGGGCGTGCCATGAGGACATGGGCACATATTTCATCTTTGAGGCCACTTATAAATCATTCCCTAAAGAAAGCATCTGGCATGCCCTATGTTCTGAAAGCCAAGTGCTCAAATGTGGCAATAAAGTCTTCCATTGTCCCACACTACTTTAACTTGGTCAAACAACCTAAATGGCGGGTGTCAGAGTCAAAGCGATCATAAAGTTCGACCATAAACTGTGTCCAAGCAACATACCCTTTGCGTGCCTTTTTTCTCCATTTCCACCATTGCCATCATTTCGGATCCATATGTAGGACACCATAACGAAGCTTGGCTAAATAATCAGTAATGCCATGCAAAGAGAAATAATGTTCCATTTGGGTGACCCAACCTGTGGGATCTAATCCATCAGATTTGTTCACCTCAATTCTGGGAGGGCAGAGGTCTCAAGAAAAGTGGATAGTATGAGGACCTTGGTAATGGGAAGAGTCATGGTCATCCTGATAAGATGATTTTTCAGAAGAGGAAGGGTTCTGGGAATGTCCCATGAAGTGTTCAAACGTGGATTTCAGGTCTTTGAGGTCTTTGATGTAGGAACATTGTTCTTTGAGGATATCAATAGACGAATTGATTGAGCTAAGGTTGGAATTGATATTCTTGATGCCTTCCTGGTTCTGGTGGGTGTCAGCAAGCAAGGTATTGAGTTCTTGGGCTCGTGTGGTAGCCATTTGGAAAAATGGGCAGGAAAATGGTATAGGGGAAACAAAAGGGGTTTGGAAGGGTGGGTGGGACCAATAATAAGAAGGGCGTCAAATTATAGGTACCACTGTGATTAGGGTGAAAAGGGGGATCCAATGGGAAAGGGGCAAAATAAGGGTGTCAGAGCAGGGTCGGGTCCACAAAAAAAAATTGTGTTAAAAATGATAGGTATCACGAGAATCAGGGTGAAGAGAGGAACCCAATGGGATAGGTCCCAAAAAAGTGTGATGGTTTTTTTTTATTCCTGCGGAGTTATAATCTGGCCTGAATAATATTGCAGTGACAAAATGCCCAAATGCTTAACAGGAAGAAATGTGTGGTAATTTCACAACCATAATGTAGAAGGTACAATTGCACGGAAATAGATCTTGTCTGTTATGTTTTTTTTTTTCCATCCCTAGGGGTAGGATATTCAGGATTTCTACAGAAAAGGGTTTTCCCTATGCTATATCTCTCTCATATACATGTGGGGTCCAACAATAGTACTCAACCCAATATCTCAAGGAACCAACTAAGGAGGCTAGATCGTGCCCTTAGTCGTACTACCCGACTACCTAGGTACTAGAGAGTATCTTCCCAAGTGTTGTTCTCGGTGGCACTATAACAGTCAGGAGGCCAAGGGCTTTGGGAGATCTAGGTTGATTCGTATACAGGTGTTGTCTGATGCGCTACCACTAAAAGCGGTACCAACAAGGCTTACAAGGGTGGCCAACAAATGTGCACTTAAGTACCTCTTGTATTTTCTACGTGTATGACTCCCCGGCCACGTGTTTATGCGCGTAATGACAAATATTTGTAGCTTTAAGACGCCAGAATACGTCTCTACCCTGAAAAAAAATTAACCCACAATTTTCTGTCGAGGAAGATGCTCTGATACAACTTGTAGTATTCTAGATATAAAATAGTATGCAGAACATAATGATTTTAGCATAGAAATGGTAAAGAAACAATGATATAACTAGAACAATACTAGAATAATACCAGAATAACACGAGAAAGAGCACCTTGATTAATGATAACAATGTCCACTTGCCTCTTCGAGGGAGAAACCTCCAACATAGCAGAGCTCTATTGCAATAATCTCCAAGACAATATTTATCATACCCTCTATTCCTATTTATACTAAATCTATCTATCCAAAAGAACAATCTAGGGAAGATCCTTCTAGAAGCAGAAGCTTCTATTAGGTCTTCTTACATTTGATTTATTCCTCCTTATTGCTAGGCCTTATTAATATTGACCTTTATTACATGAAATTATATTATTCTACCTACCTGAGGGGTTAGGGAGGTTAGGTCCCTAACAACTTTCTCCATTCCAAAAAATTTCCATCATTTCTCCTCTAACAAATACATTTTCATTTTTGCAATTTATAGCACACTGCCTCTCAACCTTCCACCATGGACATCGACAAAATGTCCCTTGTTTATTTACATTTCCATTTCCATATCCGTATGACACATATATCCCTAATGCTTTGTGTATATATGTGAGGTTGGTATTTTCACTTCCAATATATTAATTTTTTTTTTAATTTCCCATAGCCTTTAAGCTTTGTTTTTCAATCCTCTCATTTATCTTGTTCCCTTATATGTAGACCTTCTCTTCTTATTCAAGTTACAAAGGTTCCCACCTTCCATATAACTAATGACAAACATATGCCCTTACTTCAAACAACTTATTCACATGTTTACTCGATCATATATATATACTTTAAAAAACCTTATTAATTGTAACCATTATATTTTTATACAATACAACACTTTCATATATACTTTTAAAAACCTTATTAATTATAACCATTAACAATACTTTCATATGCAACGATATTTTCATATGAACATAGAAATTCCTTTTTAACACTTTAACTATATATTCAATTACCATTAAGTTACTCTTTTATAATACCTATTATTCTTTATTATTGTCCATTTTATGTCTTCTATAATTTTTTAATCTCATTCTTTTATACCCCATTGCATAAACTCTTTTCCATTAAGGATGTATCCTCCTTCCTTTTTATTATCTATGACCTTTTTGCTTGGTTTTATCTTAATTTAAAAAATATACACATAATGCATATGTAAGCAAACATGTTTTTCTAATATATCAAATTTATCAAAACCAAGCTTCTTAGAAAATGAAAATATATTACTTAAAATTAAATAAATAAGTTTTAATTAATTAATTAATTAATTAATTATGAAATATGTTTTGTTTTGAAAACCTATGAAATATGTTTTGTTTTAAAAACCTATCTAGGATTCATAGGTTTCTTTTTAACCACGCTCTAACCCACTTATAATGATTAAATAGTAAGTTTGAATCGCTGTTAAAGCCGTTTATTGATATATTACACCATTTATAAACATAACCAAGTCACAGAACATATATTCCACGGTTAATCTGAGCATGATTCCAAATTGAAATAACAAAATAATTATTTATAACTGTTTTCTTGCTACACCTCCCTACAGTTACAATTACAATTCATCTGCAAAGTCTAAGGCACAGGAAAACTTTTCCCCTTACAAACACATCTGTGAGCAACGGGACCTACTCTGTGCTCAGAATTCCCATGGTTTGAGTTAGAATTTACAGGAACCTGAGTTTTAGAAAATTTGATCAGATTCACTGTAGCTCTTGTACAAGGAATGCAAGCCCCGCATGCCCAAGAACAGTCCGGTAATGCCGATCCAGCAACCTTCAGAAGAACAATATTATTCGAGCTCGCTGTCATGATCTGGTTTTCGGTTCGATGCTCCTGCCCGTGTAAGATCTGTTCAAAGATGAAAGAAAAGAAAATTCAGTTTGTACTTGCACCGAGAATAGGTGCTCCACACCAACTCAGGTGGAGGAAAGGATTTGAGAATACATATATATATTTTTTATTTTTTTTCGCAGCATACTAGTTATATAATAATAATAAATAATAATCCATTTTTAAAGTCACTGCTAAGTCACATTAAATTGGTGTATGGGATCTTCTTGTTTGTGGGATAAGAGATTTTCTCAGCCGAGCTATTTGACTGGTAAAGTCTAAAGAGGTATACATACCCTACCCTACCCTACCCTCCTCTAGATTTGAACTTATAACCTTTTAAAAGAAAACACATGTTATTAACCATTAAGCCAACTCAAACTATATAAGATTTCTGTATAAATACTATATAAAAAGTTTACAAACTTTTAACATTTAAAATTCTGCATAAATACTGTGTAGAAAGTTTACAAAGGTTCAACATTTAGAACTTATACATTATAATATTTTCTCAACAAACATATGAGAAAGTTTTAAAATATTGTAGAAAAAATACTGAAACTTTCATATATATATATATATATAGTGGTATCAAGGAAGTGGACCTCCTTCATCCCCGGAATCAAGCTCGATCCATTTGAAACTGTTTCGTTTGCTGCTTTGGACGAATCTGCAACCATTGAAACGAAGTGGCCTGAGAATGTGTCTCGATATTCTGGTTTCAAAGCAAGGGAGATAAATTCAGACCATGTCACAGAAAACCCAGATTTCAATATGAACAGTTGATGCCATATACAAATAGAAAGGAAGAGGAGCATTATTGTATCCTGAGAATGTGGCAGGATATAAATTCAGAGCGTATCAGAGAAAACCAAATGCATAAACTAATAAAAAGGAAGGGGAGCATGAATCTGGAGTGAAATTTTCATTATTAATGAATAGAAAGGAGTAAAGGAAGAGGGGAGAAAAATAATGGGAATGAAATATTAAATATAGGATATATTAAATTAATAATAAGTTAAATATAAAATATGTTTTACTGTGTAGGTTTTTTTTTTGGTTAGTTATAATTTTGTTTAGGTTTTTGTGGTTAGTAATAATTTTGTTTGGATATAAATTGTGTAAATTTATGAAAATTTTAAGTATTTATAGACACTCCATCAATCATTATACATAAAGAAAACTAAATTATTTATAAATTTATACACAGTTTATATTCAAAAAGTTCTAGCAACAATAAAATAGTTTGTGAAATTATTATACTTAATAGTGATTATAGTGAGTAAGAGGAGATATTTTGATTGGTTAATTGATATTCATATAATATTGTGATATTTAATATAATATAATATTATTAGAAAAATATGCTTAAAATTATTAATAAAAATATTGTAATTTTTTATATAATATAATATTATTAAAAAAATATGTCATAGATTTATATTTATATTTAAATTATCAATAAATAAAAAAAAAAATATATAATGTAAAAAAAAAAATTTAATAAAAAAATTTAATATTTCTTTTCTTTAACTCTTAAAATTCCATAACTCTTAAAATTCCAATGAATTATATATATAAAAAATATTTTTTTTATTTTTCAAATATTTATTTAAAATAATCATTTTTAATATGAAAATGAATCACACCAATTAAAAAATTATAACCTAACAAATTTTAAATATTTGAGAGACTTTCCAAAGTTATCAACCCCAAAACTTTTGAAGCATGTTGAAACTATCATTATATAAAAGTTTCAAATAAAACCATATACCCAAAAATTTTGAAACAATTTTTTTTTTCACTTGAAGGAATATTTTTTCCCCCAAAATAGCAATTGCCTTGCTATTCAATTTTGAATCAAATACAACTTTCCAATACATATAGGCTCCAAGTCATTACAACATACTCATTAAATTTTTTATTCATGTCATTATGGGGATTGAACCCTAGTGGGGAGGATAACAATCATTCCTCACAACCATCCAAACTACACCTAATGGACAAAATCTTAAAAACATATAGATCAACAGATCAGAATTCATAATAAAACTATCATCTATTCTACTAAAATTATCTCAAATAAAACCATAATCCCAAAATATTTGAAAAAAAACACACTTAACCCATTGAAAATCCTAATTTAAATTAAACTTTATCTTCAATACCTACCAGAATCTTATAAACTTACACCTAAAACTAAAACTATTATATGAAGAATTTTCCTAAAATATAACATCCATTTTTAATTCAATCAAAATATTGTGATACATTCTCAAGAATAATTTTGTGTTAATACAACCCATCAATTTCCCTAAGTGGGGAAGATCTTCAATCAATATTGTTTGTGTAATGCAATGAATGAAAATGCATATATCTTATCGACCTGTTTGTAACGTATCCAATTCGATAGACCAACAAGTTTTTGAGAATCTAATGACTTGAAGAAGCAATTCTCTTTTCATATATATTGTAAACCTTCTCCAATACCTAGCTCTGACAGAAATCTATATAACCCTAAACAGTTCATAAATTTATAAGTTTTTGAGAATCTAATGTCTCAAAGAAGCAATTCTTGTAAACCTTCTCCAATACCTAGCTCTGACAGACATCTATATAACCCTAAACAGTTCATAAATTTATGTATTCAACGCTGAATTTATTCGTTCAACAAGAAAATAAATACCATCACAGCTCGTCTTCTCAGTGGAAGCCATAGAAATTATGATGAGCGCCATCAAAACAATCACAACACAGCTGAGTAACTTCATGCATAGTCTTCTACAGTCCTTCGGATGAATTATTCCTGTTGGTTTTCATGCTAAAAAAGACAATGCAATATACAAGTAGAATAGCCCAGAAAACAACATGAATAGCTACCTGCATTAATGCAGGTGCAAAGAACGGGAATTTTGACTCCGCCATAAATTTTCACACTTCAAACGGCATTGAATGCTCTGTAAACCACGCAATGCATGCCACGATTAAAAATCGAAAGCTGGATCCTGAAATGCTTGCGTGATACTCGTAAGAAAGGCTCCCAACTTTCGTGACTATCAGAACGAAGTTCGTGACGTTTCAATGCCCACGAAGGGTGAACCCTGTGAAGATTTCCAACAGATTGGCGATGCATGTGATTTTTCAACCCTGACGTTAATCCACCGAACGGGAACCCATGTGAACTCCATGAATGATTCTCTGCTAACCTTTACCAACACCTTAGCTAACCTGTCTCATCAATCACGGCTCTCAAATATATATTTTTGATTGCAGAATTGTATCCGCATCAAATTTCGTGCAGATCTCATCTCGTACAACTATTTCATCGTTTTTCCAGTTTCTCGTACATCTATTCCATCGTTTTTCCAGTTTTTCGTACATCTATTTCATCGTTTCTCCTGTTTCCAATCAGTGATTGTAAACAGCCAGAGGAATTTCAGCACTGGAATCAGACTTCAAGGAAGGAATTATCTTGGCTTATAGATCAGAACTGTCCACCATGGCTTCTTCAATTCACTGCACTCTGCTTGCATATGCTGCCTTCACTGTTCTTCTGCTCCCTACAGCAATAGGACGGCACGCCCCACTACAGTCACTCTATGGTAAGTCCACTGTTATGAAGTAATTGCCATAAATTCATTTTAACTGTCAGGTTGTTCTAATTGTGTGTTTCTGTTATAGGAAGGCCATACTAAACACAAGCTGTGAAGTCAATGGTTGATTTAACAGCTTGTGCATCCGATTGCCCAAAACACAGTCTGATAAGTTTGAAGCAATTCTATTAAGTACCATTTA
>ML801629.1:88040-103187 GCA_009831015.1 Picea engelmannii
GGCGGAAAGTCCGAAACCCCGAACCCCAATATTGAATCGAGGATGGGTAGCTCGCTAATGCAACCGCCTTTAGGGGGGGGATTTCCCATTTGAGGGAGATTAATTCAAAGAAATTTTTAAATTACGATAGTGGGTGTGTTACAGGCCCCCTTACCATATTATGAATTTTGCAATGAATTTTATCTTCAAGAAATCGATAATAGCTTAGGGTTTTTTATTAGTTCTTCTAATATATTAACTAGGGAAATATGGATTTTAATAAATCTCTTCATTAGAAAAAAAATCCTTAAGGTAAGTCATGTTCCTTTAATCAAGATGTGGTTTATGGGAACATCTATTTTAAGTGCCACTTCTAACTAAATATGATCACTTTGAGAATGCTCTCCACTAAAATTAAAAGAACCTCCCAAGGATCCAAAGGTTGGATTAGGATTAACTAAATTGCAAAATTGAGACCCTGAAAAGTTATAGTGTGTTTCTAACTCTTTGGGGATCTCTAGAAAATTTGGGAACCAATAGGAAATTAGATGGTCCTTCAAACTAAATTTGTGAATTTTTATTTGGATAGGATTAATTGAGACCTAAATGAAAAAATCAAAGGATGAGTGAAAACTAATGATGGTCTCTGATGACGTATTGGTGGCAATGCAAACATAGAAAAGCAACAATTTTTTAACTTGGAAGGATGATTTGGGGTACTTTCATAATGAATTTGAATGTCATGTAAACAAATGAAATGTACGAAATTGAGTTATCTTTCACAACATATAATTTTTATTTATACAATTTTCTTATGACTATGTGACATTCAAGTTTTTCTAATAATGGTATGTTATTTTTCCTACTACATATATACATATGTTCCCTTTAGTGCACGTGTTGAGTACCTAAATGATGAAGTTTTTTTTTTAAATTGTACAATTGTAGAGAATGTGTTGTTCTTGTGCACAACTATTTTTTCAAAATTTATAATATTAATTTTATATATTTTTGAAATCATGAAAGTCGTTAAGTCATGAAATTACAAGGTCATGTGTTAGTGCAAGGTTTGAGGATCTTAACCTAATCAAACAATTTTTTAAGATTGTAGATCTTGGACTATACTAGTGTAGCAAATNGAATAAAAAGTTATAGCAAGAATATTTTATAATTTTGATATATGTCAAGACAAAAATAAATTAAAAATAGTTAAAAATATCATTTTCATACATACATACATATGCATATACATATTTGTAATATGTATAGTATGTGTGTATTGTTTCATTGGTGATGGATTTGTGCAACTTAAATTTAAAAATGATGTGAAAAATAGAGATATTGAGAGGCATTTAGAAAAATGGAGGTTTTGATGTTTTGTAGCCCAAACCACCAGGTTTGTCATTTTGAACCTAAATCTGAAGCAACCAAGTCAACAAACATGTAGTTTGGAATTCTTTATCCTACCAAATAAAATTTTAATTTAAGAAATGCACACATATTATAAGAACATGTGTGTTTTTTGAAGCGTGTCCACGCTATTCATATTATTCTTTCCCCTTTACTCAATTTCCATAGTATTATAGAACATATCCTTTATGCCCACTTCCTATGATAGCTTTCTTCATGCCCATTAGTCCCAAAAAAAACTATTTTTAGGGCCTAAGGCCCATGTTTTCCTCCATCTATGCACAGGGTCTTTACTCAGTGAACCTGTGACATAGCATCTGCATTCATGAGATATTTTAGAATACCCCTAATTTCACTAGATATTGATAAATACCTCCCAAAATCCTTTTGTTGTTCACCCCCTCCCAATACACCTTTCCAATTAAAAAAATCATTATTTTTAATAGATTCCCCTTTTCATACCCCCCAATATCTATAAATCCCCTGATACCCACAACACCCCCCCCCCCAATACCTAAAATATTCAGATATTTGTTTTTGGATAAAATTGTGTGTGTGAAACCATACACAGTTTTATCCAGAAAAATTTCTTCTAATATGAGCAACTATGGAAACCTGAATACTCACCTACAATATTTTGACTATTTTTTACAATTTAAACTTCCCTTTATGAATAAACATGATAAGATATTTATCAACAAGGTGAATCCCTCGTGTCCTCGGTTGACCATGGTAGGGGTCCTAAGACCCATTCTTATTGTGCAAATCCTATAATAGTTCCCATATTCACAATCACGAGTCTTGTTCATGTCCATTGAGCATAATAAATCTTTTATTAGGGACTTAGGTCCTTGTTTTCCTCCTTTGGCCATGTTACAGTCCCTAACTCCCATATGTGTTATGGAAATACTCATAACGATGCCCATATCCCACCAATAGGTGAAAGCTCGCTTTGAAAGGATCATCGTAGTTGTTCAATTCCTAGTTCATGGCCCTTAATCTTAAGAAGCCTAAGTTCCTCATTTTCCTCTTCTAGCCATGGTATAGGACTCAAGACCCATTTTTTTTTATGTAAAACATACTAATGTCACCAAATATCCCCAACATAGGTCTTATATTGCTATCTGAGGACTACTACATGAAGCTTGATCCTAAGAATATTCAAACAGGACCTTAGCACCTTATGTTCATTTCCTAACTATGTTCAAGGCCTTAAGTGCATAACATGGTGTGAAAAAACTCCTAATGACACTTAAGCCCAACTTGGAGGCCTCAAGACACAAATGTGGTGCACAAAACCTAAGAATGGCACTCATATCCCACTTAGAGTCCAAATATACATTACAAAGGACTTGTGTGGTATTTTGAGGCCTTATCCATTACTGTCGAGCTTAAGAATATTTGTTTAGGGATTAATGCATTTATTTTCTCCCTTGGACATGGTAGGGGTCTTGAGACCCATTCTTCTTATCCAAAACATACTATTGGTACCCATATTCCCAGTGGGAGGCCAATATAAAACCCTTAAGAGGCCAATTGTGGTGGTTTGAGGTGTCATTGAGGGTATTCTTCACCTCCAATTGGGGATATCAATGACATCAGAAGGATTTTATCATTAGTTATGGGTACTAGGGTCCTTTACATGGTCAGGGGAGGAAACTTGGGCATTAAGCCACAAAGGAAGCTTTTGGGTATCAAGGGCAAAAAATGACACCTCAAACCACTACACATGATCTCTCGGTGATATCCTTGACTTATTAGTTTGGATATCGATGACATTAGGAGGATTTTAACATTATATATTATCCTCAAGGCCTTATACATGATTTTGGGAGGAATCCTAGGTATTAGACTATAGAGTAAGGTTCTAAGCATATAGGGCAACAAATAATGACTCAAAATACCACATACGACATCATAAGGGCATCCTTATCTTCCAAGTAGGGAGAAAATCATATTTATAATATTTTGAGCACTATTTATGGGTCTCTAGGCATTTGACATGGTCATGGGAGGAAACATTATGATTGGAATCTAAAGTAATCTTTTGGGAATACATGGCTATGAAAAACACCTTGAACCACCATGCAAGACATCTCAAGGTTATATTTTCCTCTAAGTAATGAAATGGGAGGCACTAAGAGATTTTTTGTACTAGTTATATGAGTCTTGGGGTCGTAGACATGGTTGAAGGAGGAAAACTAGCCATTACACCATAAAGGAATCTTGTAAGCATTCATGTTCAAGAATGACACCTTGATCCACCACACATTACCTCTTAAGCATATCCTTTCCCTCCGAGTGGGCATATGAACTATATTAGGAAATTTTGAGAAATAGGTATGGGTCTCAAGGTCTTGGATATAATTGGGGAGGGTCGGGGGGAACCCAAATCTTAAGCCGTAAATGAATTCCATAGGAATCAAGGCCCAAGAACAATACCTTGAACCAAAATAAATAACCTCCTAAGGGGATATTTAGCCTCTAAGTCAAGTTATGTGCACCATTACAATTTTTTAGCACAAGGTATGGATTGAGGGGTCCTCAACATGGTGGTAGGTTGAAACCTAGGATATAAGCCTTAGAAGAATAGTTTGTGCATCTAGGGCCAAAAGAAACACCTCCCCACACACATGGTCTCCCAAGTGTATCCTTTGCCTCTTAGTGGGAATATTGGCACCATTAGAGTTTTTGGAGAACTAAGTATCAGTTTGAAGGCTTGGACCAAATTTAGGTTATGAAACTTGCGTATTAGACCTAAAAGGTAGCTTTTATGGATCAAGAGACAACAATGAGACCTTGAACCACCACACATGACCTCTCTATGGGATATTTTTCCTTCGAGTGGAAACATGGACATTATTAGAAGGTTTTGAGCACCAAGAATAGGTCGTGGGGTGGTAGATATGGTTGATGGAGGAAAATCAAGCCTTAGGATCTAAAGTAATATTTCAGGTATCTAATTCCAAGAATAATGTCTCAAACCACCACACCTAATGTCTTGATAGTATCATCTCCCTCTAAGTTGGGATATGCGCACCATTAGGATTTTTTGAACTATAGTTATGAGCATTTTTTCATTGACCATGGTTGGGGGAGGAACGCCATGCCTTAGGCCCTAAAGATAGATTCTATGTCTAAAAATACATAAATGAGGCCTTGAATCACCACATGAGAATTTTGTATGGGATTTTTGGCCTTTAAGAGTGGATAAAATCTCTATTAGAAGGTTTTTAGGACTAGATTTTCATCACAGTACCTTGAACATGGTCAAGAGGTGGGGGGAACCCTAACCATAGGTGATCAAGAAATATTTTATGCATCCAAGGAAAATAATTTCACCCTAAAACAACCACACATGATATCTCAAGGATATCCTTGGCCTCTGAGAGGGGATATGGGAACCAATAGGATATTTTAATAGTTATGCATGAGTGTTTATGTGTTAATCATGGTCAATGGAGGAAGATCAAGTAATTATCTCTAAAGATAGCTTATAGGGCTCATGGTTCACAAATGACACATCAAACCACAATATAAATATATCTTATAGGGCTCATGGTTCATGAATGACACATCAAACCACAATATATAACCTCTTGAGGGGATCTTTATCCTTCAAGTGGGGATATGAGAATCATTAATATATTTTCAGCATTGGTTATGGGTATTGGGTCCATAAACATTATCAAGAGAGGAAAACTAGGCCTTACGTCCTAAAGGAATATTCTAGGAATATAGGGCTAAGAATAACACATTAAACCACCATAAAGGACCTTTCCAATGTAGCTTTGGTCTCTAGATGGGGACAACTAGCATTATGAAGTTTTGAACATTAAGTATGGGTCTCAAAATCTTGGATACAATTAGGGGGGAAAACCCAAGACTTTGTCCCTAAAGGAAGCTTCTATCCATCTAGGCCCAAGAATGACACCTTGAACCACCAAAAATGACCTCTCTAAGGAATCATTTTCCTTTAAGTAAAGATAGAGGTACCAAATTATCATTTTCGAGCACTAGGTATTGGTCTCATGTCCCTAGACATGGTTAGGTCAGGAAACCTGAACCTTAGGACCTAAAGAAACATTTTATCCATCTAGGGCCAAGAAGGATTCCTTGAACAACCACACATGGCCTCTTGAGGGTATCTTTGGACTTTCATTGGGGATGTTGGTGACATTACATGGTTTTTGGTAGTAGGTACATGTGTTCCCTAGATATTATCTAGGGAATAAGAACATGTCGTAGGCCACAAAGGAATATTTGAGGCATCCAAAGCCATGCATAATGCCTTGAAGCACCACAAATGATCTCTTGAAGGTACCCTTGGCCTTTGAGAAATGATGCTAGTGCCTTCAAAAGGTTTTTATCATTAGGTATCAGTCTTAATGTCTTGATATGATCAAGGGAGGAAATACAAGACTTAGTCCATAAAAAAATACTATAGGAATCTAGTTCCAAACATGACACCTCAAACCAACACACTCGACCTCCTGAGGGTTTTATATTGGTCACTTCAGCCACCTTAGGTTGCATTAAGGACCTAAGTGCTAGATATCAATAGAGCCTAAAGGTTTTATCCCATAAAAAAAGCTTCATGGAATCTAGGGCCAAACACAATGCCTCAAACCACCATAATTGACCTTGATACCAAATCCTAGTGTTCAAATCCTACAAATGGTGCCCATATTTGTAATTAGAGGCTAGCAACTGGCCACAGAGACCCTTTGAAGTGATAATTTTTAGGTGTTAGAGGATAGGGATTAAGGTTGATACTATTTAGGTGAAAATATGTTAGGTTATCGGTTTTAATCCATTTTAATAGGAATGTGCATGCACAAATCACCACCTCAAACTCTCCAAAAATTCCTATGTAGTCTACATTTTAACTAACATATTCCTTGAAAAACTATTGTTTAAAACATTTTTTATGATTTTTGTGTGATTGGAATGAAAATTTTGTATATTTATTGTTGTATCTCCATGTGAATATGGGGAATAGACATAATTTATCAAGAAAGTCTTAGTGGAAAGTTCATCCTAGTGAAAAGGTCAATGAAGGAAGAGAAAAAGAAAGGTTGGGTATCACAAAATGTAGGCTTTCAACAAAGGACAATATAAATTCTAGCACAACATATACCATTGTTGTTTCTCCTCCATCACCACAAGAAAAGAACAAGATTTTAGTAGATATCAATTCAATTCCAACGTCTAGTGAACCTCCAACAATTGTTTCATCAAGACAAGTTGTTTTGGATGATAAAATGATGATGGATTTTCTTAGAGCTAATAGTTCTATGGATGAAATTATAGAGGAAACTAGTGCACAACCTTAAAGTGAAGAAGTTACTATGGTGCAACCTCTTGTTGAACAATTAGACATTCCTGAAACTACCCATAAAAATTTCCACTCTCCTCCCAAATTTGACTTGCAATTTTTTGAAGGGGTAATAACTCCTACATTTATAATGCCACAATAGAGAGGTGAAGAGTACTAGAATATAGGTCCATAATCCTTACCTAGATTGAGGAGTGTGCACCAAATAACTCCTAAATGCATTCAAGTTATGAAAGTGGTCTATTATTAAGGTATGTTATCTAACCAAAATATTCGTCATTAGTCATACAAAGTTATTAAATAATATTTTGAATCGGAATCTGATGCAACTAAATATTAGCTTTTTTTGTCTTTGTTAAAATTTAGAATTTTGATTGTTGTTAGGAAAAATTTAGGCATTAAAACAATTAAAAGTTTAGAAACAAGTAATTGTATTGTTAGAATCCTTGTGGATGTTTTTCATACACTTGGTAAGAAAGCTCATTCAAAATACCATAATGGATCCCAACATGTATTATCATGATCAATTGTTAGCAATATCATAAGAAAAAACAAATTACTCAAACAAACATCTCATCTCATTAAATGTAATGTCAAACCCTTTGAAAATATTCTACTAGATGATACAACCTTGGCATGGCAAGACAAATAGATTTATGGGCCTTCACTAGTAGGTTTCCTCGTTCTAACATGAAGTTAATTGGAGTAGTTAAGGGACCAGTGCATAATTTTTGACATGGGCACATTAGGTCTTCTTCCAACTAGAAGGATGTATTAAATTTGATAAGGGCTCTAGAGACTATGAACCCCGCATTAAACACTTACTTGACATGACATGAATATAATTGTATGAGAGATTCAAGAATGAGATTAATGAACTTAACTTGGGCCAAATACATTTCAAGTAATTCCAGCCTTGGTATGTTAGAATAAACACAATATGTAATACATGTTGTTGTAGATACCACATTGAATACAATTATAATTACGACAAATATATATACATTCGTCATGTTTTGTATAACACCCTTGTGCATGAATGACCAACAATACTATTGTCAATTTCATATAAAGACTTATTCATATCTTCTTGAGTATAAGGCCAAAGGGGAGAACATATAGTCAGAAAGATTGCATGGATGGGGCATGCCCTAGGTGCGATGGAATGACATTATTGAGTAATTCCATGCATGTAAGTGATTGTTAGGGTCCTAACCCGCACATATGTAGAACAATATATTCAGATGTAATAAAGGTCAATATTAATAAGGCCTTGCAATAAAATAGAATAAGTCTAATGTAAGAAGACCTAATAGAAGCTTCCACTTCTAGAAGGATCTTCCTCTAGATGCTTCTTTTGATAGACATATTTAGTATAAATAGGAGTCGAGGGTATGAGAACCCTATCTTGGAGATTATTGTAATAGAGCTCTGCTCGACTGGAGGTTGTCCCCTCGAAGAGGCCCGTGAACAATGCTCTCATAATCAAAGTGTTATTTATGTTGTTATTATTATATCATTTCAGTGTTATTGTGGTGATTATTCTGGTTATATTGTTGTTATTCTGCCATTTATAGCATTTTATTTATGTTCTGCATACTTTTTATATCTAGTATACTACAAGTGGTATCAGAGCACTTTCCTAGGCAGAAATTGTGGGTAATTTTTTTTCAGGGTAGGGACATATTCCGATGTATTTAAGCCATAGAGATCTGTCGTTACGTGCATAAACCCACGGTTGAGGGATTCATACATGCAGGAAATACAAGTGGTTCTTAAGCACACATCTGTTGGCCACCCTTGTAACCACTGTTGGTACCCCTTCTAGTGGTAGCGCATCAGACAACACCTGTGTACAGATCGACCTAGATTTCCTGAAGCCCTCTTTAGATAAACCGATCGGCTACATGACTGCTATAGTGCCATCGAGAACAACACTCAGGAAGATACTCTCTAGTACCTGGGTAGTCGGGTAGTACGACTAAGGGTACGGTCTATCCTCCTTAATTAGTGCCCTGATATATTGGGTCGAGTACTACTATTGGACCCCACACGTATATCAGAGAGCTATAGAAAAGGGCAAGCCCTTGTCTTTAGAACCCTTGAATACCTAACCCTTGGCGACAGAAACATAAAAAAATTAAAACAGACAAGATCTATTGTCGCGCAACTGTGTTCGGGTTGCCAAGAAAATACACATTTCTTTCTGGTTAAGCATTTGGGCATTTCCTCTCTGAAATATTCTTCAGCCAGAGTATAACTTCGCAGGTGTAAATTCATTGGATTCATCTCTTCTCCCTTATCACATTCATCCATATCATTTTTCGGAAAAAAATTTGACCTTGCCCGCCTCTTTTCAGTTCTCCCATCCTCATGGCCTATACCTGTAGCCAAGACTTGGAAGCTCACTTCAACACCTTGCAATCTAGTATCATCGAGACCCAATAAGAAGTGAAACAACTCAGTGCCAATGTTGTCACCATCAATACAACCATGCAGTCCTCAATGGAGGAAATCAAACAAGACCTCACCACCCAGCTTAAATCTGTCTTTTCGGCACTCTGCACCAAACTGCATATCCCTACAAATAACCCTTTCTCTTCCTAACCTCCACATACTAAAGGTGACCATTCATCTCATTCCCATAACTTTCAGAACCATCACTTTCAACGTGACCTACTCCTTCTGCGGGTGGATGTGACCAAATTTGATGGATCGGACCCCACTGGTTGGGTAACCCAAATGGAACATTATTTCTCTTTATACAACATTACAGATGACTTGGCCAAACTCCGATATGGTGTTCTCCATCTAGATCAAGAATGTTAGCAATGGTGGAAATGGAGAAAAAATTCTCGTCAAGGGTATATTGCTTGGACACACTTTGTGGCAGAGCTTTATGAACGCTTTGACACTAACACCAACCATTTGGTATGTTTGACAAAGTTGAAACAATCAGGAATAGTGGAAGCCTTTGCCTTTGAGTGCCTGGATTTTTGGACAGAGGACATGTCTGATGCCTTTTTCCGAGAATGTATTATCATTGGCCTCAAGGATGAGATTCGGGTCCATGTCCTCATGGCTCAGCCTCAGAGTTGGGTGGAGGCTACTAAAATAGCTAAAGAAGAACAACAAGGTGTATCTTCTCAAAACCGAAAACCCTCCTTTATCCCTCGCCCTAAAATAGTAAATCCCACTACTCCCTCTGCTCCACTAAAGATCCAAAAATTGACCAAGGTTGAAATGGCTAAACGCCAACTCAAAGCTCTTTGTTATAATTGTGATGACAAATATTTTTCGGGCCACAAGTGTAAGGAACAAAATTTGTTTATGGCCATCTCCGAGGATATTTCAGAAGAGGATATTGAAACTCCCCTTGTGTCTAAGTCACCTGAAACCCTTGACATAACCCCTCCCTCAGACCCTCCTGAATTAGAACCAGTCATTTCCCTCAATACTCTCACTGGCTTATCCGCTCCCCAAACCCTCAAGCTAATCAGTTACATCAAGCATCGAAAGGTCATCATTCTAGTTGATAATGGAAGCACCCATAATTTTATTCATCGTTGCATTGCCCAAGAAACTCATTGCTACATCCATGCTGTCAATAATTTCCAAATCATGATTGCCAATGGTGGCTCCATGAAATGTGGAGGGCGTTGTGAAAATGTGTGTCTCCAAATTGGAGACTACCACCTGAAATCTTATATGTTTGCTATCAACATGGGCGGTTGTGACATTGTGTTGGGTGCAGACTAGCTAAGGGCTTTGAGTCCCATTCTCATGGATTTTAAGGAATTAACCATGCAATTTGACCAGGAGGGCCACCAATATAAGTTCCAAGGCATCACCATCGGTTCACATGATATCATTAGTTCCCATCGCATGGAAAAGCTGCTCAAAAAGGGTCATTCTGGTGTTATTGCTCAACTCCATGCCATACAAGCAACATAAACACCCTCAATTCCGCAAGACCTCCAAGCCATCCTTTCTAAACATCAAGTGGTCTTTTCTACTCCCTAGGGACTCCTTCCTTCATGTGGTGTTCATGATCATTCCATTCCCCTTGTACCCAGAAGCCTTCCTCCCAATATTCGTTCGTATCGTCACCCCTTTTCCCAAAAAAATGAAATTGAGAAAATGGTCCAGGAACTCCTTAATGCAGGCATTATCCGCCCTAGTATGAACCCCTACTCTTCTCCTGTGGTCATGGTCTTGAAGAAAGAAGGTTCTTAGCGAATGTGTCCTGACTTTCGTGCCCTCGACAAACTTACCATTAAAGACAAATTTCCCATTTTTGTGATTCATGACCTCCTAGATGAACTGAGTGGTGCCCAATTCTTTACTAAACTTGATCTTCGTTTAGGCTACCACCAAATACGTATGAAAGAGGAAAAAATTCCCAAGACTGCATTTAGAACTCATGAGGGCCACTATGAGTTTTTGGTCATGCCCTTTGGCTTATGTAATGCCTCCTCAATCTTCCAAAGCCTCATGAATCATGTCTTCCGTCCTTTTCTCCGTCATTTTGTCTTAGTTTTATTTGATGATATCCTCATCTATAGCAAGACTTGGACAGAACATGTTTCTCATGTGGATCGAGTTCTCCATCTACTCTCTTAGCACCAACTTTTCCTGAAACAATCTAAATGTGCTTTTGGCGCCTTAGAATTAGAGTACTTGGGTCATCTGGTTGGAAAGGATGGTGTCAAAGTGGATCCTAAAAATATTGAAGCTATGCAAGACTGGCCTCACCCAAAGACTCTCAAAATATTGCGTGGATTTCTGGGCTTAACAGGTTATTATCGCAAGTTTGTTAAGAATTACAGAAAGATTGCAGCACCTCTCACTGCTCTCCTAAAAAAGAACTCTTTCACTTGGAATCAAGTTATTTCTCAAGCCTTTCAAACCTTGAACATGGCCATGTGCACCACTCCAGTCCTGGCCCTTCCTGATTTCACAAAGACCTTTGTCTTGGAATGCGATTCTTCAGAGAAAGGAATTAGTGTTGTCCTTATGAAAGAGGGTTGGCCTTTTTCCTTTACAAGAAAGCAACTATCTGAAAGAAATCTGGGAAAATCTATCTATGAAAAGGAAATGTTGTTTATTCTGCATGTCGTTGATTTGTGGCGCCATTATCTATTGGGGCAACGCTTCCAAATTAAGACAGACCAACAAAGCCTCAAGTATTTTTTGGAACAACGCATTTCCTCCCTGGAGCAACAAAAATGGGTAACTAAGATATTTGGCTATGATTATGAGATTATTTACAAGAAAGGAAAAGAAAGTGTGGTTGCGGAGGCACTTTCCCGCAAATATGAAGATGAAGGATCCATTTTTTCTCTTTCCTTCATTGTACCAGATTGACTCCAAGTTGTTTGCCAGGAATGGCTACAAGATCCCAAAAGTTTGCAGTTGATCCAACAATTGTAGTCCAGTGCTCCAGCTCCCCTAGGGTACTCTTGGCTCCATGATGACTTTCAATACAAAGGTCAGTTGTATTTAAGTAAACAATCAAAACTTAAATCCACGATACTTTCTAAGCTTCATGCTACACCGACAACGGGGCACTCTGGGTTCACCAAAACCTATGACAGGGTCAAACGTTCTTTTTTTGGGGATGGTATGAAACATGTTAGGCTCCAATCTACTGATGTAAATTAGAGTGCAAATGATTGTCAATCCGGTGTTTGTAAGACTTAGAGGCACATCCAAAACATATGGATTTATAGATAACTTTTATTCTTTCAATGGGAATAAACCAAAACCTATTCTAAGAGATGAATATGGAGGATATGCTAAGCTTATTTTTAGAAGTCCTTTTCATAGATCTCACGATAGTAATCAACAATTGTTTCCTAAAGGGAATTTGATCAACAATAAACATTCAAAGAGACATTCAAAAACTAGCTCAAAGGCTTATCAATGCTAGAAAGACAAAACTCTTATTCAAGAGATGCATTCATTGTTTTCTTTCATTCATTAGCAATATTCACCAATTCTTGTTAAATAAAAAGTACTGAAAGCGTAAATAACTCAAAAATCATTTATGATCATCCTAATGCTTGAAAGAAAACCACACATTGAATTCTTATTCAAGAAATCATTCACAACATGAGTAAGGATTTGAAACATTAAGCATATTACTTAACTATGGAATTCATCTAACTACAACAAAGATATGAATAAAACTCATCTACAACAAGATCTGATCTAAAACATATATCAAAGATTACTTGAAAAGAACATAAAGAAAGAGTGTACTAGTTTGGCAAAGGGGGCCCTCCAATACTTCACTTGTACACTTGAGTCGTCTCAGCTAAGAAGGAACTTCCAGTAGCATTCACATCATCATATCATAGACATTATCAAGAACAAAAAAGCAGAACTGATCTCAAGATTGCAAATTCCAAAGTTTCTTCATTCACATCAAGGGTGTCATACTAGTCTATGTCTTAGAGTATTTATACAAGAGTTTTGAAACTAATAATGCTAATAAATATCCTAAAGATCATGATCAGATCCACAAAATATGCTAGGAAGGTCGAATACCCCCTTCAGATCCATAAAATATGAACAATCCCAAGAAAATCTAAAACTGTCCATGATTTTATGCTAAAACAGGGTATTTTCTGCTGAAGTGGCCCTGTTTGACCAGCATTGACCAGACACCTGGAAAGCTCAGATCTTGAAGATGATAGATAATCATCCATCCTTGTACATCAAGGATCATGACCCAAGTCTCAGATTTCACCCAACTGTCCTGCAAGTACACGAACCTAGGAGCAATTACGGGATTTAGTCAAATCCTGTAATTTCTGATAAATTTTTAATTTTAATGCCAAAAATTTGAAAATTCAATTCTTAAGCTAAAGAATGATAAATGTACCTTGCATAAGATCTTTTTATGGAAAATATGGAATGATATGGAGGAAAAATGGATGGTTTTGGAGGCAAAAGTATAGTTTATAGAGTGAAAAGAAGAATAAAAATGTACTCAACATCTCCCCTAAGAGGAAGACTTTGCATGTCCTCATGCAGAAAAACAAAATGTTCTTGACCCTCTGTCAATGATCTTCTGCCACCTCTGCTGCCTGCAATAATGTCTCCACATTAACCTGAGCTGTATGAAGAGGTTTCATTCTTTGATATTTTTCTTTATATACCTTCTTCTATTGAAACCATTTATAGGCTTGTTTGGAGATTAATTTGTTTTGCTTTTAAAGCTTCTTATTCTTTTTCTTCAAGGTTTCATTCTCTTCCTATGTTTTATGGCTTTGAGTCATTAACATTTCGTTCTCTATTTTTATGTACCTTTCTAGGACTTCAATTTCCTTGATCTTTTTCTTCATTTTCATTATTGTCTTGTTTTTCTTATCAAGTTTTAATGTGGACCCACCAGCTACTTCTTCTATTTTTTCTACTGTCTGTGGAGTTTGAGTTTCATCTTTCATATCTTTAAATAATTGTTCCACATCTTTTCTCATTTGTTCATATGTGGAAGTTTCTTGTCCTTCAAAATCATCATTTTCCAATGATTATGCCTTCAGAGTCTGAATATGTGCATACTATGCTTGTTGTGCTTCATCATCACTTTCTTGTATTTTTCATTTTTGAACTTGTTGGTGTTTTCTTGATTTCCTTTCATATGTGGTGAAAATATTTTATTTTTCCTCAAATTCTTTCTCCCTTTTCACCATGCTTCTTGTTCTTTTCCTCCCCATAGGTTGTTTTGAGCTTGTTGCCTTGGGGTTTTGTATTTCTTCCTCATCATCGGTCACAACCAAGATTTGTTCCTCTTTTTCTTCCTCTTCCACTGTTTCAAAACCATTTCCAATGATAAACTGCTACCAAGTCAAGTTCTGCTTCTGTAACTCATGTATGATGATCATTTTAATGAAGCCACAATGATATAGACTCTTTTCTGTATTCCTCCCTTGTTTTTGGACAGCCTTAGCCATATTAGAAAAGCTTTGCAGTAGAAAGTAGGGCATGTTAATTTCACAGTCACCTTTTAAATGTTGTAGCAGCTTGATGTGATATAGGTAGATAATGTTAAATCTTCCTTCACAAGTTATAAACTTCTGTATGAGATAGGCGAATTCATCCCCATGATGAATCAACCAACTCCTTGGGATTCCCTTCTTCCAATTGACTACTGCCACCCTAGATCTGGAAATAAAAGATGCCCATGATTTATCTTTAAAATTCTTAGTTTTGAAATATCTTTCTCCTATTTGAGGAAGTCCAGTGACATGTGCAATCATATCTTCAGATATTCTAATAGTAAGGTTTCCAATAGTAGCCCTTTCCCCATCAAATGAATGAGCAAATTCTAAGGCAACTTCCTCATAATATCCATCAAACTTCTCAAAGAAAGATATCCACTGTTTTTGCTCAAGAATTTGTATACAATCCTT